>QYAM01000119.1:54227-171849 GCA_003988965.1 Neobulgaria alba | reverse complement strand
TAAATAGTAATCTTAACTTATTATTAGTCACTTATAAAGCTTTATTAAAATACTTAGTATTTTATTATATTATCTTATTTATTTATTAACTATTATATCTTTAACCTTAATCCTAACGATTAAAAGAAGCTCGGCTTCTACTTAGTCCTAAGGCTACTTAGATTTAGTAATCGTGACATCTTAGTTATATAGCGGGCACTACTAATATATCGAATGATGCTTCTTAGTAGTGCTTAAAGTGTGACGGCTGTCTTAACTAATAAGTTATATTAATATATTAATTTATTAATTAGTTTACTTAAAGGGTTTAAGGTTAGATTCTATACTCTTAGAGTGTAGTTTCTAAAGTAAGGGTCGATATAATTAGTTCGATAAGTCTTTAGATAATTATTATAGTAATAAGTATATATTACTATTTTAAGTTAAGCACAAAGCTCTTATCTAAGTGCGTAAATATTACTACTTATATAAAGCCTTCGTGCCATAGGAGTTTTAAGCCCTTTAGACTCCTAGAGTCCTTAGGACTCCTAGAGTTCTAAGGTTACACTAGACTTCTTATTAGTTAACGTCGTTATATAACTTCGGTTCTACTTCTAATAAGCCGTTTATTAGTTAAGCCTAAGGTCCTCTAATTATATAAGCCGTGACACAGTGGAGGGGCGACTTTAATAGTCCTATAGTTATTAATCGTAGTTATCCTTACGTCTTTATCCTTATCCTCGCTCTTCTTTAGTACGGCTACCGTCACTAGTAGAGGCGGTTAGGGAGTGGATCCTGCCGCCGACATATTGACTAATACCTCTTGTTAGTACTTAAAGTGTGACGGCTGTCTTAACTAATGCTGCTATAGTAACGTGGTAGCTGCGGGGTTAGTTTACCTAAAGAGTTAGGTTTGGATTCTTATACTCCCCGAGTGTAAGTTTTTAGGCAAGGGTCGATATGTCGCAGCCTCTATTTAATAATTGTCTAGTAAGTGATGTCATAGTAATAGGTATATATTACTATCTTAAGTTAAGCACGAAGCTCCTATCTAAGTGCGCAAACATTCCTGCTTATATAGAGCCTTCGTGTTGCTTGTACCTAAGTACCTTATGCGATTTGCGATTCTGCGACTAGGTCGCAGATCGCTTGATCGCAACGTGTGACAACTCGTGACTTATGCCCGTGAGCATTATCACCTGATCAGGGTTCTACTTCTAAGAGACGCTCTCATTGGTTGAGCCTAAGGTCCCTTAATCATATGAGTCGTGACAATCTTACACCAGCAGCATCTTATATCCTCGATATGATTTCGTTATTAGAGTCAAAATACATACCGGAAGAGATACTGACTATAAAGCCGCAGGTTGTGGACCTTATATCGTTTCCACTAACCACGCCTTTATATTAAAAAGCTCGCGCTGACTTGACACAACCCTCGATCTTCTACAGAGACAGAGAGAAGAACGAACTTCATATCCACAGCCTCGTCCAGGATGTTGCAAGGGCAGAAATGAGGAACAAGGGTCAACTTAGGTTTGTCTTCGGAGCCACGGTGGAATTGATTTCTTCAATTTGGCCATTCGTGACGATTCCACAGAAACCAGGTGTTTAGACGTACACGCAGACCAAACGCTGGATTTAATGCGAAAGGATCTCGCCTCACATTACTCGGATGATACGGGTCTTTAATACATTCGAAGACTCGGACAAAGAATACTGTGCAACATTTGGTTTTCTTCTGCTTCTGAACGACGCAGCTTAGTTAGTCCAATCTTTGTACTCTTGGACCATCCTAATTAAGAAATTCTACCGACCTTAAGCTTTTCAAGGTATAATTCCGAGGGCGGTAATTACTAGACAAGTATTGAGCTGACGGATGCGGCCTTTTCAGCCTCTGAACGCAATGTTAGTGACGATATAGGAAGATATGACATCCGACTCATAATTGCCGATATACATAGAACTCAAGAATCTGTCGCGGGCCGGATGAATGATCTCGACGTTGCACTTCATCACGCTCAGGCTCAAATGAAGTTGTAAGAAGAGGTATGCGCCGAGACCGGGATTCAAACACTAAAGCTAGCTGTGTCGTACAGTGAGCTTGCACGGGCACTTATAGGCAAGGGTCTGTTCACCCGAGCAGGCAAGTTGTTTAAGAAATCGGAGGAAATTAAAAAGAAGCTCGATGGCTTTAATAAGATCCAATTATTTAGCGTTCTAGCTAGTCAAGCTTAGATCAATTCCATCTAGGGCGAGAATCATACTGCTTTGAAGATATTTCTTAAAGCCTTAAGCGGCAGAGAGAAAAAAATATAGTGTCGACGATCGGGAAGGTCCTCGGTAAGTAGAAGCCAGTTTCCGACAGAATACGATTATTTTGCTAACGGAACAGGACTGGGCACCTTCTTTACGGTCTTAGTTGCGTTTAAGCCGCCAGGGGTAATCTGATAAAAGCTTCAAATACCTCCTACGCGCATTACAACAATTCCGTGCCACTATCGGCAATGACCACACCTTCACCGCGAAGGTTTCTTACAAATTATCTTTGTTCTATATACAACGAGCGGAGGAGTACGGAAAAGCAAAGTAAGCAACTCTTAATCGAGGACCAATATACATGCTCCAATTTTCTTTTCCGCAAATGCCTTTGGACTTTTACATCTATCCGCACTCGTCTAATATCATATACAGAGAGCTTCTCGACTATGCTGTGAAAGCCTATAGTAAAGATACTTATACAGCCCCCGAACTCTCGCGTGCCAAATTAACTCTTTCACGGTTATTAACCCGCACTAGGGACGAGGAAGGGGCTAAGAAGGCTTTGGAGGAGGCAGTCAAGATACAGGAAAGTATTATACCAGACGATACGCGAACACCAGAGCAATTGATAGAAGCTGACTTTGACGAAGTTATAATGACATAGTGAATGGAGAAGGGACATAGGAGTATTGCAAACGGAGCTTAGAATAAGAATATAGCCATTCCACAAGCATTTCCCATTGCCTCAGCTCTACAGATTGACCTTCTATCTATGCCATTAGAACCAACCTAATTGCGTCTATGCGCCTCGCCACCTTAGACATTAGCCTTTCTAAATAGACAATTTCCAAGCGTGGCATGCTTTTAAGAGCAGAGCAAGCTTCCGGAAATGAACCATATTTAAAATTCGGTCTAAACTACCGTATTACCTCGAAACCAATTAATAGTAGTTTGGAGTATCTTTTGGACTGCTTTCAGATCCCAAGTGAGTATTGTCACAGAACCCAGGAAAATTGGAACCGTCACCGCCACCCAGACCTAGAGACCTCTCCAAAACCCACTGATCTGCACAAAGTTCATTCTAAACACGGAACATATGAACGGTACTGGAACATAGACTGATGCCAATATTGTGAACTTTGAAACTCGTTGTGCTTGGTGCATGCCTTCTCTAGCTTCAGCGATACTAGCCGTATTTATCATGATGGTCATTTCCTGCTCGCAACGTTATTGCATCAGCTTTCCTCAGTCTAGAATATACACGAAATCCTAATGTGTTTGCGACATTGCATACCTCGCCGCCTCAGTATCCGAATAGGGCCAAGTCGGTGAAGGCTGAGTTCTGATAAAGGTCAAGATTTCCGACAGTCGATGAACTTGTTCTTCTAGGACTCGGCGAATGTGGATAACGCTGGTTTGAGTTTCTATCGAAGGCTAAGATGATAGAGACTGATTTATAGTTTGTTTAAGCGTGTTGGCGACAAGACTTAGGAACTGTGTCTTAGACGAAGCTACAAAAGTAAAAACTTCGCGAAGAGCGTATAGGGGATCTTGACTGATGCGATCGTAGATATATATACTAGAGGGCTCACGTATAAGCGAACCCTTATATAATAATGATCATATGACTAAAGGCATGCCATTTTCCGTGACATAAGGGACTTATAAGATCCTACTGTCCCACCGTCCTACCGCGTAGCCTAATATATATTATACTAAGGTTTTCTTACTAAGAAAACCTAAGACGGTCTTAGAGTTAAATCGCTAGTGCCTAATTAGTACTAAGTTATGCTAAGGGGCCCTGACACCTTATATATTATATAACCTCGAAGAGCCTAAGTAATTACTCCTAAGAAATATTAATCTAATAATTTAATTATTATTTATATAGGTTATATGCTATAAATAATTCTTAACTAGCGGATTCTAAGCGAGGATAAAAACACCTTAGTCGACCGACAGATTCTAAGCAGTAAAGGGTTAGGGAATATAATTAACTCGGGGAATATTTAGCTTAGGGGAACATTTAGCCCAGGGGACCCAGGGAATATATTTAACCTAGAGAACATTTAACCTAGGGAATACATTTGGCCTAGGGCATTTGGCCTATTAGAATACGTTTAATATAAGGGAACATTTAACTCAAGTAGTACATTTAGCTTATTAGAATACATTTAATAAATATTAATAGAATATCTAAGCACGGACAAAAAGAAGAAAGCCTAGCCGACTTTATCAGCGGCTTTTATAAGGCGCTAGCAATTTCGCAAGCGAGAACGAGAAGGAGACCAATAAGAAAAAAAACATGCCATACCGAAAACTTAGGTGAACACAGAGAGTTCCAGCAACGCGTGGCAAGCCAAGAAGTTTGGATGGATCCGGACTTTGTGTTAGGCTCCAGTAGTACTAAACCTTATTATGAGGCTGTGCTGGATAATCTTAATTCCGACCGAGGCGCTTGGTCGCCCAACGTGTACTATATGATATTAATAAATCTTAAGCACTTCTCGACTTCTGCAGTTCGAGGAAGTTATGGCACCGAGACGAGTCCACACTAAATCCCGCAATGGATGCGACAAATGCAAGAAACGGCGCGTTAAATGCGATGAGAAAAGGCCACGCTGCTCGAATTGTGTTTTACGGGAAACAGAATGCTATTATTCTCCCAACTTGAAGCCCAACTCTAATCCACCGAGCCCTGCCTCTGTTGGATCCCTCTCAAGCTCGATCCTTTCGGCAGCAGACCCACGAAAAATTGACTCAGGCCAGCATTATGACCTATGCGTGAGGACGACTGCCAGCAGTGCACCGCTCACAAGGCTAAGAGAGCTTGAGCTGATGCACCATTGGTGTACGAAAACTTGCCAAAGCTTTACAATTAAGCTCACCGACCTATTCCAAAGTCATGCCGTAAAAGAAGCGCTCAAGCATGAATATCTGGCGGATTCTCTCCTTGCACTCACATCTCTTCACATAGCAAGCGAGACGAGTGACCCAGTTGTTGCGGCCTCCTATGTCAATATAGCACTGCAATACCAGAACAATGCGGTCCCTACCTTCCGCGCTGCTTTACAGAACGTAACATCGTCAAATTGTGATGCCGTCTTCACGGCCTCGATATTAACGATGGCTTGCTCGATTATCTTACCCCTCCTCCCCACCAGAGACAACGATAAAGGAAAATCGCCAACAGAAATTATTCTACCTCTATACGACTTCATCAATGGCATTAGCTCTGTTGTTGACGTCAGCCGCCAATGGCTCGAAAGCGGCCCCTACAGAGCGATATTCGGACAGCATGAAGCGGGGCCCTACAAAGAGGGCGAGGTAATACCTCCGATAATACAGCTTACGAATATGAACAACACGGTCACTGGCATCACCAACTCTCCTCTACACCAAATCTATGAACGTGCAATAGGACAACTCAAGAAATGCTTTGGAGAGGATAAGAACTTGGCAGTGACGTGGCTGGCTATGTCAGGGAAGGACTTCACAAACCAGTTGCAAAAAAGAGAGCCGATGGCGCTGCTGATTTTTATGTACTGGGGGGTTATCCTTGATAAATTGGATGAGATGTGGTGGGCGAAATATTCGGGGAGGAGGATTGTCAAGGAATTATCTGAGGATCTATGTGGATACGGAAACGAGTGGGACGAGGCTACGAGATGGGCGAAGATACAAGTTGGGTTGTGAAGATATATTCTCGGGTCGAACCCCGAATGCACACCGATACTGCGAGCAGGAAGGGGGTGGGGGGCCAGTCTTTGGAGAACTCTGCGAATGAAGATTCTGAGCGTTTATCGGGATCCCTCTGTATTAAATTTGGATAACTCTTAATACGACTGCAATCGTAAGTATCGCAGCCATCTACATATGGCGTCCTGGAGAAAAGGCTATCATGATATAATGCAGCTGCAGGTCTGGACACCTGCGATAGATGTTAGAATTAGATATACGCATGAATGGATTTTTTGATCCCTTATCATAACTATTCAAGAGGCCTTATCTCTTATGTAGGCATTGAAATATAACTGTGCCGAGTAGCAGCCCGAGAAGCTAGAGAAATGCTCAACGGACCCGTGACTCCAACACTTTGCGGCCTGTTTTGGGCTTGACACAATGTATGTCTCCGCAACTTCTAGGGGGCAGAAGCGGTGGAGTCAGGTACTGAAGTAGGCTTCATTCTCAGGTAGTCTGGAAGGACCTACGCCGTCACCAAGAAGACAACGATTGGCTTCTTTGGGGCGCGGGGCGACCGTTGTGGGACCTCACCTCTTGTGTTATTACCCACGTGTGAACCCAGTGGACTTTCATAGGGCTAATGTTTCTAGCTGATTTTATCCTTCTGCAATGATTTAAGGCCCATAAGGCCTGGGATATGGTGTACTAGGAGGAATATTCTAGTTCATTCAGCATTGCGTTTCTATATTTGTTGGCCATCCAGGGTAGGTGAGCTGCCGGGACTCAATCGCTTTACGAATTATAGTTGTCTGTTTTAGACGATAGTAGGAAATATTTGGCTTCTATGTATTCATAAGAAATGTGCCTCTTGAGATTCAAATATTACTCCGAAAGCGAATAGAGCCGTTATATTTGGACTCACCTCGAGACAGAGGCGACAACGAAACATATCGTAGTTTTTGGGAGGGTGGGGTGGATAGAGTCTTGGTAGGCGATCTCGTTTCGAAAATGCTATTGTCATAGGCGTACTGCTAGTCCTTGATTGACAGTCTCCATGGCACACAAGGAGCATGTTATAAAGGTCAATTTATAAAACTAATACAAAAGAGAGGACGAATTTTCCATTATATCCAAAAAAAAATTACTTGCTCCAATTTGAAAACTCTAAACCACAGAATCCTTTATAAACTTCAATCCCTAAGAATCCGCCAAGTGAATGTTAACTTCCGATAGTACTGAACTAATCTCCCAACCCAATAGAAATCCAACAGTTCTTATGCCGAGGGCAGTGGGGAAGCACTTATGAGGACGGCCGGGGATTTCAGCCTTGATTTAAGAACTCAAAGCTACCTTCGACTGTCTCGAGATCGACGTCTTCTACTTGGGGTTTCATCCTGCCGACGTACCACACTTGGGAAATCCCCAGAACATTTGCCATTAGGAGTGCGTCGAAGATATATATTGGCCACTCTCTCTGCATGAGATAACCGCTCTCTGCACAGTAATTAGCAAAAGTGTCCGAAGCAAGAACGAAAGTTAACCCATGATTCGCCAAATTGCTTACCGCCCATTGCGTATTCGATGACGCGAAAAATATTACGCACAGTGATTAAGACACTGGCGCCATATAACATATACATGATATATTCCCAGGAAATGCCAACATCAATGGACTTGCCAGTCGGCCGTGCACGAAGGCGTTTGTGAAATATCAAGGCCACAAGAAGGAAGAACCAAAAGATAACAATTTGGAGTACAAGGCCAACAAGGATGATATTTTTGCCCCTATTCTTGCTTTCTATACTGTTAGCACCGGCAAGCATCCCAGCACCCATCGCCTGCACCAAAAAGCAGAGAATATCGCTTCCAACAAATATCTTGGTGATCCAGTTAACGCAGATGATAGAGTACGCCTCGGCAGATGCTGCATAGATCAACCGACCAAGCAGCATGTACACCGAAGCTGCGAAAAGAATCGGAGCGAGGAGGATTAAAAGCGCTTGGAAAATATATGGAGGGAGGGAGAACATATTGTAATGTCCTACTGCGCGCGCTCCGTATCCTATTATTTCCACTAAAGATAAATTTAGCAAGAATGTTAACAATATCTATGGACGTGAGCTCACAAATGCCTCCAATTATAAGGGGCAGACAGAACCATGTTTTAGTTCTGAATAAACGGAACACATGGATGATTGTCAAGGCGGCAAAGATCAACGCGACAATTACAGCGGCAGGTACAGAAGGGGTGTAGTCCCAGTGTTTTTCTTGTGCCATGACTTTGAGGCCAGAAAAATGTAAGTCAGATGAAATTTTTGAAAGAAACCCTTCTAGTCTTGATTAGAGCAGACTTGATTTAGGATGTAAAGTGATATGACGAAAATGAGGACACTGAAAGAAGAAGAGGAAAGGGTTGATGGGCCGTCACGAGCTCTTATACTTTGGCAGGAACTCGGGAACAGGAACTCGGGAACAGCAAAACGCGGAGCAGCAAAATGCTGAGCAGAAGTAGGCACCAAGCAATAACAAGCCAAGACATGGTTGACGCGTCGGGGCAGAGCCAGAAATCTAAACGCAACTGAACTATATGAGCACTAGCACCGTAAAATTTCTGGCTATCGACCTAGTAAATGTTGGAGATGAACCGAAGAGGTGAATGTTGAGAAGCAAGGTGATAGGGTAGGCCAAAACTATGCTTGTGTGATCTGCAGATTTCGATGTCACTGCTTGGTCGTGAATAGGTAGTATTTTGCGTTATAAGCCACGATAATATGCTAAGCTTAATTTTAATTCGCTCGTTCTCGCTCTCGTTCTCGTTCTCGCCTGCGAGCTAGAAATACTCTTAGCGAGTCTTGCATTTAGGAGCACTAACGTAGTGGCTTAGCGGAAGTCATACCGCAAAGCAAGAACCGGCAGCTTGGCCATAGGTTTATGATAAAGAAAGTTATGTTATGATTTTTGATGAAAAAACCAGTAATGATGATGGCGGGGGGAAATCTTTCCGCTGCTTCTCACTGGGAATGCGTCATTGAAGGCTGAGTCCCAAGGGTCTGGCGGTCAAATTTCCCCTCTTCGGTGATATTCAAGACAACGTCCAGGAACTGCGCGGCAAAAGTTGACTAAGTAGAGTACAGAATGTCAAAGGCAAACTCCTAACTATATCTGTATAAAATTTTGTTTCTTGTCCCAATTGAGTGGTACCTGAAAGAATCATCGAAACTGCTTAAAACGATGATGCGGGAAGGAGAGCGACATTAGGACAAGAAGTCTCCCGCGGAAAATGTATCGATGTTCCTGCTCTAAATGGCAGCTTTTACCTTCCATCGAATACATACTAGGAGCAGTCCAATCAACCTTTTTAAGAGCGAGAGTTAACGCTTGTCAAGGGTTTGGATATCATCCCGTCAGCTATATAGAGCTCATCTAAGATACTGCACTGCCTTGGCGTCTTCAGTACCCTTATTATAGAACTCAATTAGACAGTTCCGAGCTGCTTGGAACTCTCTTGAAACAACACTTGCCAAGTACCTTGCCACGTTACAAAGCTTGAGTGCTGGTAGACGATCGTTGGACTCCAGACCTCATGGTCCGTTTAATAAATGCGCGAAGGATTAGCAACATAGAACAAATAGCATTGCCCTAAAAGCGGGTAAGATGAAGTCAACCTTGCCAGGAGGCTGGCTGGGCCCACATTGTGAACTTGTTAAAATTACTTGCAGCGAAGCCCACACTAGACCCAAAGGTCTAGAAGAGAGGATTAGAAGGACCTTGGGAAGATCTTTTAGATCTGATGGTTGCAGGTTTCTAAATTAAACTTCATGGAGATTCATACGAGTGTCTAAATTTTACTCGTGATTCCTAATCTCTCGGCCTCGCTTTTCACAATCCTCGCAATCTCATCCAACAACTCTTCTCGGGTTGGTTTCCATCCAAAAAGCATGTTTCCTCGAATAGACGTACAATTATATCCGTCATTCCATAGCGCCACACCGACAACGCTCAGGTCGTCCCTGTTTCCTTCTTTCTGCTCCTTACTCTGAATATACCCCTGTTCGAAAGCCTCTTCCGCAATCCATTCAGCAACCTCGCTCCAATAATGCTTTCCATTTTCAGCAAAATAATATCCCTTGTTGTCCCAGGTCGCCTTTCCTGGTTTCCCTCCAATTTCCGTAATAGCAGATTTAATAATTAGGAGATAGAGTTGAGAGAGATCATGAATATGAACGTTTGGCCAAAACAACTTTTCTGGTGTTGCGGAGGGGATCTTAATTGCCGATCCCCTTGAAAGAATCAGAGAGGCGAGGTTGTATATTTGCATTGAGCGAGTATTTCTTGTTCCTCTTCCGACGCCCCAAATAGTAGGTGGGCAAATAATCGCGGTTTTGATCTTAGATGAGGTAGTTGACTGGACCAGTTTATCGACTGGGCGATGTGAATTCGAATCTTCGGAGTCTTAGTCCTCTCCTTGAGGGATATTGGAGGTCGGGGTACTAACCAGGAAAGGCGAACAATTCTTCAATATTCTCCCAGTCATCAAAAGTTTTTACATCCTTCCGAGCACCTTCCTTCTCTCCCTCCGGAATCAGGATATCAGTGCCACTAGTATGGATCCAAATACCACCTGCTCCCCTTTCTAGACCCTTCTTGATAGCTTGGGCAGCTCCTACATGATCACTGCTAGCGAAATGGAGAATCATGTCTGCTTTTGAGGCTTCCTCTTCAAGCAAATCGCCATCGTCAAGTGTTCCGATGACAATTTTAAGGCTTGGGAATACTGTTATAAGACTTTGTCCTCGAGATAAGGATCGTACAAGGCACGTGATGCATGATGTCAACGAGGGGTGTGTTTGAAGGAGTAAATGCAGAACATCGCCGCCCAGGTAGCCAGTCTAGAAGAAAGACTATCAGCCAAGATATGACATATGCGGACATGAATCCAAAATTGAACTATTGATACGTTCAAGTGTTAGGACCCCTGGTATAAAATGAACTTACTGCACCTGTGATAAAGATTTTTGGCGCCATGATCAAGAATGGGTCAGAGAATGGCTTCGATAACAAGTTGTATGTAATGTACTTTGATTTTATAAGATAGTCGAAACACCGAAACGGCTAATTCTATAATGTAAGGCAAGGCACGCAGCTAATTGAGAAGTCAAGTCGACAGGTAATCCAATGGTCGTATTGGTAATCGAGTCGTTCTTTATTGGTCACGTGTGGTCAATCTTTCGGCCTTAAGATCGCACCACTATAGGGACATCTTACTATTATATGAGCTTGTCAAATAGCCTGGCAGTGAGGTATTTGAAAAATATAGAGTCATAGACAGTCAAAATCCTATGATTTAACAAGTAGACCTTCACTACTTCAAGTTAAAGTTAGCCACCATAAAATTCTAGTCTACCTGGAGGTAACATCTTCAAAGTTGCCGGCGGTCGGTAATAGAAAGTAGAGAAGGTAAATTGACCAAAATTAGGATAAAACTAAATGATTGTCCACAAGTGCATAGCTAAAATCCGAAACACCAACGACGAAGGACTGAATCGATAGCTTTAGCACTAGGATTGCAGCCTCTGTTCTCCTTTGGAGATAATATCTAGAAGCTATCTACTAGGGTAGACTTAGTCCTCGAAGTGCAACCGGATCTGCTGCTGCTGCCGGATGTGGTTTCCACAGTAGTTTAAATATATTTCATCCAACTATCCTAGTAAATATGTCACCATTTCCAGTTGTTAAACTTTCTAATACACCGCCGATATTAGTATTCTAGCGAGCTCTAGAAGAGGCGTCATCTAAAATATGATCTCCTTCTTAAAAGTAAAAACAAGAAAGCGAAAAGAATAAAAGTATATAACAATTAACAAATCATTTAACCCGCAGCCTCCTTGGTTTTTTCTTTTCCACTCCCGAGTCTTTAGAATACTCCTCCAAGACTTCTCCTTTTCTCTTCTTAGAAACTTTAACACCTTCGTATTTATGCTCATTCCTGTTTAATAACATTTTAGCAACTTTGAAACATTTAAGACTAGGAGGGTACAACCTTTGTTTTCTAACGGCACTCGTCCTATGCATCCCTTCCAACCCACTAGTTTCCACACCCCATTCAAATCCCCTTTGTTCTTCCCTTTCTTCTTGAACTCCTTCCCTAGTATTAGCAGACGCTGTGGCTGCTTCTAGCCTGCCGGATCCCCTCCCTCCTCTTGTTGAAGTACCGCTACCAGTACTCTTCCCTTCACAAGTAGGTCTCGGCGGGCTCGAAGACTGTCCTGGACGGAGATTCGAAGATTTTTTCGGGGATTTTGGGGCACTAGAACCCTTTCCCAGTTTCGGGGTTACGCTCCCACTCGCGACACTTGACCAACTAGCTCCACTCTGGCTTGGACGGCGAGGACCTCCAGCAGATAAGTTCTCGGATTCCGATTCAGATACTGCCTGACTCCGGTCAGGGGAAGCAGTCGGAGTCCCCACCGAAATTCCCTCAGAAACTGCTCGACTTCCCTCGGCAACGGCAGCAGGTTCAGAATGATTTGCTTGCACAGTAGTCTCGTCCGGCGCTGTTATCATATGCAAGAAAAGTTGACTCAACCTCGAAAGATCCTGTGGCCTAAGATGCCCGTTGATCTCTGCGGGATTGTTCATTGCCCAGGAGACGGGCGAAGTAATATGAGCGTAGGCATTTTGTGACAGAGCCCGGGCGAATTTATTATCTTCAACCACCTCTGGTGATATTACAACAAAAATATTAGGGTAGGGGCTATCAGTGCGTGTTCTGGCGTCGCCATTTAAAGCATCATCTCGAACGCCAACGTATTCACCTGCTGGTTTTGTAGCAAGCCCCGTACTGCCATGGGTAAAGATTGGGATGAGTATAGCATGTCGTCCACTGTATCTGCGTAATAGAATAAAGAACCGGAATTTACTATATGCCCATGTACCAATTCCTGTTAAAGTTCTATTCTCATCAACTGGGGGTTCTGATGGTTTTTGGTCATTGTCAGAGTAATCGGCGGTATGGAGTGGTGCCCTGATTACTACACCAGGAACGAGCTTCTGTAGATCGAGCTTCTCAATTCGCCGATACGAAGCTCTTCTTGGCGAATTTATTGGGGGAATTTTTAGAGAGTTTATGGGGGGATTTCTTGGAGATTGCAAATCCTTATCGTCTCGCCAATTTTTAGAGTAAACGCTGGGGTGTGGTTGCATTTTCAGAAGCTTCTCGGGATGAGACTATGTGCTTATTAAATGACAAAGAAGTATTTTATATTGAAATAAGATATAACATAGCTCAATTTGAACCCTTAGTATATATTAATATCATAGACTCGGCCTCAAAAAAAAAAAAAAAAATTTGGTCTAAATGATATTTGTACTAAAAGACCTTGAATTTAAGGGGGAGGGAGGTTGCTATAGAGTTCTTTAACACAAACTCTTCCTTGTAACTTTCAGTACAAATACTACAACAAAGAGAAGAGAACCAAAGACTACAAGGTAAGTGCTTTCACTTTAAACTATATTTTCTTCCAAACAGATTGATAACTGTGTCCCAGATGCATCCGAAAAACAAAGCATCTCTCTAATAACAAAAGAACTAAAAGGCAAAGAAGCAGACCAATACCGGTCACGTCGACCCGCGCTTCGTTCAAGAGGAACTGTGTACTATTATGGTTAGAATAGAGGTAAGACGCCATTCCTATAGAATTTTGTGTTTAACTTCATTTGAGCAAAGCTACGAACTAAAAGAACGAAAATGCTTCGATCAAATGTTAAAACATGTTGCTCCCGTTGAGGCGGGCGCGGAAGTCCAATGAACAACTCTGAAACTATTGCAAATCAAGCAAGAGTATATCAAGGACAACTAGGACATGACCTAAGAATGGAAGATCCGTAAATTATTCACAAGACCACAGCAGAAGAAATTGAGCCTTATCCAACAGGGTGGATAGACAACATAGATAGACTATACCCCTCATAACGAAGAGAAACTCTGTGCAGGGAATCATAGTTATATCGAACGTGATAGACCGGTAGAATTGCCAAGTCGTGATGAAGAGATTGATTGTACAGATCGAAGTTTTCTTGGAGGTGGATGCTCCGAAGTATTCGATGCCGACAAAGAGAGTAATTGGCGTAAACTTGAGGAGGGCGAAGAAGTATCATCTAATGATGATAGGGTAAGGCTTGGTCCTTACCTTCTATAGGATGGGAAAAAGATAAATGAGTGCTATCTGGAGGTGAAACGAAACCCAATGGGAGATGAAAGCCATTTTGGAGCAGTCCAGACACTAGCCTTTGTAACCCAAACGAGAGCAAGTAGTACGAGATGAAATAAAGAATGTTGAATTGATTGTGCACGAATCTCAAAATTTGCCATGACAGCGACAAAGGTTGCAAGTACAGGCTCAACAAAGAGTGTCAAACTGTCGCACCAAGGTTCGAATTACATTTAATTTAATAGATGCCGTCCTCGCCAAGCACCTATCCACTTCTGAGCACATGAATGGATGTTGTGGACGCCTATGTTGCAATATGTCACCTGGTGTTGTGTATTATTTTCGTTAGCCATTCTCTCTTAACTTAGCCAAAGCCTCAGCGATCCCACCACTGAGCTCATTATCTTTACGATTTTGCTCTATTTGTTTCTCCCGAGCTTGTTTTGCTTCTTCTTCCGCTACTACAGCCATCAGTGCTTCCTCTTCATCATCCTCATCATCAAAATCCAGATGAAATCGCTCCACAGGTGCTTTCGATGAATTCTGGGACTCAGTCATGTTTAGTGTAGCTTGTGCTGAGGTGTCCTTTTCTGTACTCTCTCTGGCTCGTAATGCAGGCATATCTCTCAATGGAACTCTGCTTAATGGCAGCGCCCGGTCTAAGGCTCCTTCCGTATCTTCGCCATCTTCCGTGGTCTCCTTGCTCGTCAAGCCTCTCCTGGCAGCTTTCCTTACTCTGAAGGGTTCATCCACAACACTGCACCACCTTTTGACTTTCTTCTCGCCCCAACCCCCAACGATAGATATCTCCTCAGGTCTAGCATTCACAGCAGCTCTAATGCTCCCAAAAGCACTGACCAGGGACACCGCATCCGTCTTGTTAATAGTTCGAGGGGTAGTTACGAACTCCACCATTTTTTCTGCATATCCTTTACTTTCAACGCCTCGAATAGAACTTGGATTTGCGTGCTCGTAACTTTTGTACAGATCCAGATATCGTGCAGCTTCCGCGGCACTCCAACATAGTATTATTGTGACATTGTTGACCAGGCTTGTCTTAGACAACTCTTTCAAACTATCCTCGTGATTACCAATATCCACCATGGTAAGCAAGACGCGAAGGTTGTATTTGCCTTGGAGGCCTTTTATGCGATTGTAAATGTATTCGGGATGCAATCGGTGGTACTTGAGAGAGAGGAATAGAGCGCATGTTGTAAGACCGAGGACATAGTCTGCGGGAATATCTGAATACTCCCACGCAAACGACCGCAGATTCGTGAGTATAGGATTTCCCTTCTGCCGGGGAGATACGAGAATCGAGGATCCGACCGACTTCGCCGCTATTGCTTGAGGGACTGGCTGAACGACTTTAGGCCCTGAAGAGGCGGCGGCTGGGGGAGGGCGATCGAGCCTTTGAGGGGTAGGCTGCTGAATTCGCACTGCCGCTGGGGCAGATGTTGCGGCTAGAGCTGCGAGGAAGTCGGCATCGGCCCCGAACTCGTCGTCGTCGTCCATGGGGGTTGTTGGTTAAAGAAGATGTTCAGCAGAGGACCAAAAGAGCTGAGGTAGAAAGGTCTTGCCTCTCAGAATGATCCCGCGCATTGGCCCTGGAAAGCTCTCTTTGCCGTGGGAAGAGCCTGCAGAGAAGTAGGAATTCGTCCACGCGTTATCTTTGACATTGAACCATTGAATTGGCACTGAACAAGCTACAGTAAATCCTGAGCCTTCGCAGGTGTTCACGTGATGTCGTGCGTCCCTCGCGAGCTCGTGTTTAGCTCCTCTCTTGCTGATGAACGGCTCGTATCGAGATGTTATCGGTTTCTCCTTTTTGGACCTAGCATGTTATGGGGAATGTAGGCCCGGGACTCTTAACAATGAGGTTTCCCGTAGATCCTCGCCTGGCACTCTTTTTTGTCGCCAGCCATATCTTAAGATTTTCAGAAGGCAGTTTTCAACGCGGTGATAGATATTGGAACGGGAGACCTCTCCCGATTGGCATCGACTTTTCTTATGCTGGAGCGTAGGAGACAAAATTACGCCTACTCATTCCACCAACTAATTTCTCAGCAGACTTGCTGTTTATGCCGATGGAGAGGAAAACTTCACCACAATCGCCTATGCTTCTGGATCCGACAACGGCTATGCAGATTATGTCTATGGCATCTTCCTGCACAAGGACAATTGGGCAGAGTCTCCATTTATGGACAAAGAGCGAGAACTCGTTTCACCTAATTCCTGGATAAAATCAGCAAAAGCCAAAATCGGACCGCCTTATAACTACCATTCCTTCTTCTGCCAGAGAATAGCTCGGAACATCCTCCCTGATGCTACATACGAGGAACTCTGTGACCCAAAAATAAAATGGGATCCTCAAAAGCCACACTCAAAATACAACGACATTCTATCCCAGCAACGGCTATCTTACCTTCGAGACCTATTGCCAAAATGGTTTCGAAGTCCTCAAACTCAAAAACTCTTGACGAGAAGTAATTTCATTCTTTCAGTCCTCGACCTTCTGGAAGACATGAAGAGACAAGCCTTAAAGGAATATAATATTACGATCACATCAGCAACGCTTACTCGACCCCAGTGGATCAACTACGAAATCAGCGATCTAATTGAGGAAGCCTGTCTCCTCGCCAATATCGAAACATTCGAACAACCTCACGATCGTATCGACATGGTCACCGCGTTTACCAAGACAACCGGAGCAACCCTAGTCTTAGACCATGGACTCTATAATCTTGAGATCCATCGCGAGGTACAAAACCTCGACCCCGGTATAACGGGGGGCTCAACTAGTGCGGATGCTTTCGGAGCAATGCATTTATTAAGACAAATTGCAAACCAAATCTTAAATCCCTATTTTTCAAATGCAACGCAATCAACACTCGGATGGCTGAAGGAGATACCCTTAAATGCATTACTCGGAGATATTAATCAAGCAAGGGTTGCAATCAAATTTGGTGATACCTGGGAGCCTGGAGAAAATCGCTCCGTCGGGCTTAACATCACCAATTCGATTGGAATATCTCGAATAGTAAATATGACAAGTGATGACATCCAAGAAGTAGAAGATAGTTACGTCGAAGCACTTTTCATCCAAATTCAACGATTTCTTTGGAAAAACAAAGATATAAGTGATTATATGGAAAGTGCGTTATTTATCCCATCTTTCACTCCGCCGCTCTCAAACTACTTATATTAAGAAATACTAACCGGAATCAAAATCACAGCCCTCCCCGATTCAGCTTGTCAAACGCCCTACAAACCCTTCCATGATTGCGCCGACAAATTAATCGCCTCACATCCCGCACCCTCGTGGATGAACAACACATGGCTCGAACCGGTCGATCAAGTGGTCATCCTCTCTCATCCTCATTTTGCTGATCTGGTTTACGAAGCCGTAAATAAAGCACTTATCTATAATTCGAATATTACTACTTCTAGTGATAAGGACATTTGTATTCCAGCATATGATATTGCTGCGAGGGCTGCGGCTAAGAGGGCAATTGATTGGGTGGGTTATTTTGATAGTACTTGGAAGGATTGGAATTATGAGGAGGAGGAGGAGGAGGAGGACAGGTACGACGAGGATGGAGAAAACGAGGAGGAGGAACCATTTGTGAATTGCGATTACATCTAACAAACAGAATCAAAACATGTACAGTCTCTTCTACTCTTCCTAATGCAGCTTAATGATAATATAAATTTACAAATCCTTCAACCACTTTAATTATTCCGTATATCCAGCACTTATCTCCCACCGAAAGGTCTCACCTCCGTCGCACACATCACTCCCTCCTCCACCTCCCCAATCCCTCTCGTCTCCTCCCTCTCCTTCAGATCCTTCAAACAAGGCGCCACAAAAATCTCCCCCGTCCAAACCCTAAGGAGGGTTCCACTTCCCACAACCAGCCACAAAACCCCAACCGCAACCGTGAAGATACTTCCCAGCACTTTAAAGAACAGACTCGGCAACTCCAATCCCATCTGAACAGTACTCGACGTAAAAACTCCCAAAGGAAATGTAAATCCCCACCATCCCATGTTAAAAGGGAATTTAGCTCTCGTGATAGAAAGAAGCGCTAAGGACAGAAAGAAAAGGGCGAAACCCCACATGATTGTTGCGCTAACCCATCCGAAAACGTAAACGATATCACCAGAATTGATTGTCGAGGTTGGGGATAAGGCAAGGGTTTCGGTGATGGGGAAAAGGGACATTGCTACTTTTCCCAGGTTCATCAATGCGAAGCCGCCTTGGCCTAGGGGACCGAGAGGGAGGAAAACGGAGACAATTACTTCTTTCGGGGGAAGTGAGTGAAGAGTTAGTCGTTGAAAGTAGATTACCAAAACCGTAAGGGCGAGGGGTAATCCGGTGCCGAGGAGGACGTAAGAAGTTATGAGGATGAGAAGAGAGGTTTGGGGAAGATTGTTTTCAAGGAGAGAAAGGGCCACGATGCTGCCACTTGCAGAGGCGACGATGGGGGCGACAATGGGAAGGAGAAGGGCCGCTGTAATTGTTGGGAGGGAAGGGTGATGTGTTGAGATACTGTAGGGGCTATTAGTGTTTCGTCTTTTAGTAGAGGGAAGGGGGACAGTAAAGTCTTACACTACAAATGGCATGTAGAAACAACATAATATCGCAGCTATCACATCTATCCACCAAATCCCTTGCGCCTAATTGGCGTTAGCCTCGAGTTTCCATCACATCAACGCACCAACCAACAATTTTAGGTCAAGCAAATGTCATCAAAACTCAAATTGAAGAGTTAGCTCACCAATTTCAAAAATCCCAAACCCCATTTCGGAACACAAACGAAAACAATCATGTTGGCAATAGTCGCCAATCCCATTGGCCAGCATCCCAAGAACAAACTCTGAGCTGGATGTCGGATCATGGCTCTCCATATTTCTGGATAGACAGCGTAGCGAACGAGAGAGATGAGGGTGAAAGTGATGAAGAGCAAAATGTTGAGACAGAATAGAACGAGAGAGGTGTAGTATGTGAATACATTTGGGAAGGGGAAGTTATGGAGGAGGATGGAAAGAATTCCAGTTCCCATTGTTGAAGCGAACCATCTTGAGAAACGTCAGTGGGTTGTCATTTTTACTTGAAGTGAAATAATAGAGGCCCTTGAGGATGGTGGCGAAAGAGGATAATATATGGAAAATATATAATTTGCGACTAACGGCTCGGCAAACAAATACTTGAAACTCAGTGGAACCAAAAAATACTTTTTGAAAGAGGGAATATGGTAAAAAAAACTCACGATGGAGAGAAATTCCGTACGACTTTTCGCCACCCTTGTTCTTTGAGTTTTTTGACGTTGCCCAAGTCAGGCTCTGCCGTCTGTATAGATGATGCGGCACCTATTGTCTCTAACGGAATAGAGCTTCCGTTAGAACCATCTCGTACGACTGTTATCTGTGTTCTCCTTGCCATCAAGACTATTGGTGGTTGGCGTCCCGAGGTCCAAAACGACTAAAGTGACGGTTGTGGAATTCAAGAGAATGGTCTTGAGAAAAAGGGCTGCGGGTCTTTATAAGAAAAAGCGCGAGGAAATGGAACGTGGAACGTGGAGTAAGCAGATGGAAGATGGCTCGACCTTGAAAATTATACGGGTTTTTGCAAATAAATTTTGCTATAGTAAGATAAGATATCGCGTGATTTCGATTTTGTCTGCATACAATCCCAGCCTTGACTTTGAAGTCAAAAGATTCACAAAGCCCACAGTACTGAAGCGATCTTCATAGTAAAGCATCATATCTGATGGGAAAAACAAATAACTTGGTCACGTGGTCTGTAGTTTGCTGCGTTGATTGTGAGCCAAGAGGCAAGATAAACCGAGGAATGGCAGCTTCATGGGCGTAGCAGGAAACTTTGCTAGCCATGCCTCCTTTTCTCTCCATGTATATCAGTTTAACTGTCTTAGAAACTACCTACCAGCCTCGAGCCAGCCTACTTGGACAGGAAGGCGGATATAAGTATGGATGGTCTCGAAAGAAAAACTCTTCCAAATAATGGAACGCTCTCCAACTCCAACCCTGTAGGCAGTATTTTGTCCCGATACAATTCGAAGTTGCAAGTATATTCTCTTGTTGGTTCAGCGTTTGGCACCGTCGCCCTTGTGCCTGTTCTTGAACAGGCTAGACTTCACCAGAAGGGAACGAACTCGGTGGCAGATCGCGATCATCGACCTAGCTTCCGCCCCGTTCACATGCCTTCTAGCTTCTCTGCGTGTGTGCGTACTCGAGCATGACAGGCAGCCAAACAAGATCCTGAAGCTCAGGCGTCCAGGCGTCCAGGCGTTCATGCTTGATTTCGTGCCTGGAGCAGCCAGGGCGCCGCAGCGTTTGTGCTGGTACGTCATCACCATCATGTGCAAGTGGACGCACCGCATGCGCCACAGCTCCTCCCCCCCGCCTTCCCCTTCCAGCCAGCACCGTGGTCGTCAACCAGAGACACGCCCAACCCCAACCAGGCATCTGGCCACCGAACTCTCTACAAAAGCAGGCCCAGCTCCTTTGCATTCTCCCCTTTCACACCTCACACACACAGCTCGAGCTCATTGACCATCTCGCTCTACTCTACATCAACCCCACGACACAATCACCAGGAACGCCTCCACCCGCCACGATGTCTGCCAACACAGTCCACGTCAAGAACATCAGCTCCAGCACGGGCGAAAAAGAAGTCAAAGACTTCTTTTCCTTTTGGTAAGCATTTCACTTCTATCGCCCATCTACATCGGGGCCTCCTTCCCCTAGGCCTATTGCAGACGATGGCGATGAACGCTGTCTGCTGGTCACTACCCCGCTTTGTGCCGCGACAGCGTTTGAGGCAAGACGATTGAAACTTCAGAGCTTCGAGACTCCTTCGCCCATCTCCGCAAAACCAGCCAGCGTAGGAATTGCACCGCAACTGACTCCCTGCATAGCGGCAAGATCACTTCCCTCGAAATCAAGTCCGCAGGCGAGACCCAAGATGCCACCGTAACCTTCGAGAAGGAAACCGCCGCAAAAACCGCTCTTCTCCTCGACAACACCCAGCTTGGCACCACCCAGGTCAAAGTCACCAGTGCCTCTGGATCCACCGAGGATGATGGAAGCCATTACACACACAACGCCGACCGTGAGAGCGACGAGATCACACAAGAAGAGAAGCCCCGCAGTCGAATTGTTGCTGAATACCTTGCCCACGGATATGTCCTCGGAGATCAAGCTATTCAACGTGCTATCGACCTAGACAACAAGCACGGTGTCTCCAACCGCTTTGTCTCCACCATCAATGGCCTCAACGAGAAATACCATGCCACGGCTAAGGCCAAGGCCCTCGATCAATCATATGCCGTCACTCCCAAGGTCAATTCTCTTTGGACCGGTTTGACTTCATACTACGAGAAGGCATCGGGAACTCCTACCGGCCAAAAATTGGTCAACTTCTACACCCAGACATCACGACAAGTCCAAGACATCCACACCGAAGCCCGTCGTCTAGCAGATCTTAAGAAAGCAGAGGCCAATGTAACCCCCGTCCCAGGCACCCAAAAGACAACTTGTAAGTGTGGTTCAGTTGCCGGAGACTGCCCGTGTGCGGCCGGCAAATGTGCCTGTGCCAACTGCGAAAAGTCCGAGGTCAAAAAGGTCCCAGGTACAGACAAGACTACATGCAATTGTGGAGGAAGCACTGCCAACTGTCCATGTGCACCTGGCGAATGCGCATGTGCATCCTGCCCGAAGGCACAAACAGAGAAAGTTGCAGGCACTGACAAGACCACATGCACCACTTGTGGTGGAAATGGAACCGACTGCCCCTGCGAGAGTGGAAAGTGTGCTTGTTCTGGATGTTCCAAGAGCAAGGCATAATTCAATTCTCTGGGGGTGAAGATGTTTTCGGCATTTTTTTGTCTTTTCTACTGTTGTTTCCCCAAATATGGGATTATGTATCATTACTAGGCTTTTTTGGCTGACGGTTCACTACTTGCTTTTAGCTGCTACTCCTCCCGTTACTGCAACTGCACCTGCACCTGCCCCTTCTACCTCGACCCCTGTTTTTGCACCCCCACCCACTACTGCCACTGAGCCGGAAAAACATGTATTTGCTTAGATGTACTGCGACGTTATGTCTGTCTTCACTGGTTTTGGAGAGGACTGGGTTGGAGAATTTGAGAATATGGTTATTGTAAGAGATACCAACGGGTTATGGGAGGATAGGACGATATTGTGCCAGCGTTGAAATTATTATGAAGCTTATTTGAATTGATTGGTTTCGATAACTTGGTTTATTGGTGACATGTTGGCATATCGGCATCTTAAGATGTGGCAAAATATCTTGAACTCATGTCTGTTAAGCTAACATTTTGTCCAGCCTTCTCAGCACAGTATTACCTACTAATAGAGCTTGCCAACGCTATTGGATCCTACTTCGGTACCGTGATGGACTTAGGTACCATGGGCAGTTATTAAGTGTTCATAATGTATGATAATGAAGAAGTGATTTTAATATTCCTTTCAGCGCTATGATTCTGATAGCTTTCCAACTTTCGTTCCAGACCTCTCTCACTATTCATATCTTCCTCAATTCATCCAGCCTGCACAACTACGTCTCTACTTTCCAGCATCCTTGGGATCAACAGTCTTCTTGAACATTTCTTTGACGTGATCATCCAATGGTCCCTTGGGGTTGGACTCTAGAGCCTGTTGACAGCTACTTGTCAGTACATTCGAATCTTAAGGAATGAAGACGGGAAGTAGTGGTCCTACATCTAATTGTGCTTTGCTCTCTTTCTTGCTGTCGGAGCTGCTGTTTACACCTTGTCCGTTTGCGGTGGGGTCGTTTTGTTGTTTTCCTGTTGCTTGGGAGGGGGAAGGCGATTGACGGCCTGCTTTGTCTGCCATTTTCGATGATTTGTAATGTGGAAGGGTGATTATTTATCTGAGAATAGGAGTGTTAGATTTAGAAGTAGTTTTGTTTTAAGCTTGGGATGAGGGTTAGGAAGGGTAGTAAAGGATAATTGAGTTACTAATTAGTAACAAGAATTGAAGTATCAATTGGGAATTGGAATTTTACAAATGATGGAACTGGAACTTGCTTGGAGATACTTCGACCTCAGGAGTTCTTCGATTGGCAATTGCTAAGGATCGAGTTCCAAGAGAGAGTCGTTGACATAGCTATATCTTTACCCCTCCATAGCTTACTACGTCATACGCCTCCCGTCCAACAAGGCTGTGGTGCCGAGCAATGACAAACGCACTAACACATGATGACTAATGATGTGCACCTTTGAAGATTCCCGCAGCCAATGAAACGTCACTGTCGCAACTTGTGAATCAACAACGCGGTATCACAACTTTATGCAGCTTCTCTACAGCCACGTCGAGATGCCTTTCTTTGTGCATTCACTTATTGAATAAATCCTAACTTCTGGTTATTCGTGCTGAACGTGGGTTTAATCGTAGCTGCTGCTCCACGAGAATAGCTCCTTTGCTTGCCAGCTTGGTTTGGTCTCGTACAAAGGGATTGAGTAAGTTCAGCTCTCAAAGCATCAAACTACCTTTGGGAGCGGTCCCAGCGTCCAGGTAGGAAGATAAAAAGGGAGGTAGAGAGAGACCAAGTGGGAGTCAAAAGAAAGGGGCAGATTGCAATGGCCCCAGATCTCAATTCAGTTCCACCCTCACCGCGACCTCTAGCACAAGGACCAACTAGTAACCCGACATCACCACTGCTGCGCCAATCCTCCAGCTTTTCTCGAAACACACAGCGAGCTTCTTCTTCCAACCTTCTTCCCCCTACAAGCCCGAGTATGAATATTCTACCTTCCAACCAGGGACAGGTTATGTCGCCGCCTCTGTTGAGTCCGAACATGGTCGTAGGAATGACATTAGGTACCGCTGGGAGTGGAGGAGATAATACTGGTGTTGGTGCTGGACCTGGGCCCTTGAGGCATCCTAGGCCTTTGACTGCGGCAGATTTGCATGCGCAGTTGGAGAAGGAACAGGAGGCTGTTGTGAGTATCCCCTTCCCTTGTGAATTTCTTATTCTAGCGGGTAGTCTGCAGATTATCTAGGAGTTATAGATGAAAAAGAGGCAGATATCAGCTTAAGAATCATCACTGACAGCGAAACAGGTCAACCGTCTAACCCGCGAATTGACCCTCCTCCGCGCTGCCCAAAATGCCTCCGTTGTATCCAACACATCTTCCACTTCAACCGGTCTCCCAGATTCGAACGATTACAATGCAAACCACCTCCTCTCTGGTCCTTCCCACCCCACACCCTCCCAACGAAGACATCACAGGTCAAGCTCCGGTGCCAGCGGACGAAGTATCGGTATACTGCGAGGCGTACTCAATAGAGTTGACAGTAACACTTTCATATCCCCCGACCGTGACCGTGGCTCCTATGTAGGCGGACTCTCCATGTCACGACAAAACTCAACCTCAAATCGAGAACGTGATCGAAGATCTCAAAACTCCTCTCCAGCTCCCGGTTCCGTCCTATCTTCAAGTTATACCGGCCTGACTGATCAATTTCCACTACTATATTCGCAGAGACCAGTGCCACATAGGGAGTTGAGTGGACAGAGTGAGAGGGGAGTGGAGAATGTTTTGAGCGTACAAACTAGCGGGAGGTATGAGGAGATGGTCTTTCATAGACAGGAGTTGGAGGCTGTTAAGAGAGAGAATGAGGGATTGCGGAGGAGGATTCGAGAGTTGGAGAGGGGCATTAGGGAGAGGGATCGTGGGACTGGAGGTGGTGTTGGTGAGGCAGGAAGGGGAAGGAGAGGAAGTGATATTAGTGCTACTGGACCTGGCGCAACGAATGTCCCTGGAGGTGGTGTTGCTATCAACACAAACGGACCAATTAGTGGAAGGGGAAGAAGTGAAAGTGTTAGTACCAGTGCCAGCGTTGGCGTAGGAGGTGTTAGTCTTGGTGCTGGGACGGGTGTGGCTGTTGGCAGAGAAAGGGAAAGAGAGAAGGTCGAGGAGGAAGTCAGGGTTGGTGAAAGTGCAAGCAACAGTGGAATTTCAAGACAGTTCTCGCGATAATTCAAGATATTAAGGTGGTCGAGGGTGTGGAAAAATGGCTGATGAATGGGAAATAAATGGTCTTGAGAATGCTAGATAGATGGATTAGAAAAGAAAAGTCAAGGGCAATTTGGACATGGGATTTGATTATTTTGATGGGTGGGAAATATTCATGGCGTCTTTTCTTGTAGGAGGAGTCTATGATTGTGCGATTTGGTGGCTTGCCTGCTTGCTTGGTAGATAGGAAGTTTCTAAAATTATCGAATGAACGAAATCGATCAAACCATTCTCTGTAGTCTATATACTGATTATACATTAGTTTTATAAATATCTTGTTCGTAGAAAGTATGACCCCTCTGCTTTCCTTTCGTCTCGTTGCAAGTTGGTTAGTAGTGGAAAGTATGTCATGCTAGGGAAGTTGGGTCTTGATGCAACTTTACAAGATTAAGGGTGACTTTTTGAGATCCAAACGAATTTCCTGTCGGTGTCAAGACTAGAAGTAGCTGATATTCATAAATAAATAAAAGAGGGAGACAACACAAGAAAATTCACCATTCACGGGAACAGTTTCAATGAGAGAGATACATTCTATATTCTAAATTCCTAGACTTGCAATAGAACTCTCTAAACGCTGCAATAAACCCCCATTCTTGAAACTTTACTAAACAAAATACTGTATTAAAACGGTTTAGTTTTCGAAGTAACGAATCATCAGGCTTTTTAAGCCGAACTGTAGCGTGGCTGATGTTCACTGTATCCGCCATTTAAGAAAGATGGCCTAAATTTTCTTTACTAGAAGATAATCGGGCGTTCAAGCAATAGAAAAACCTTTATTACCCCTTTTACAATTTCTAGCATATAAGAATAAGGAAATGCCTCTAAGGATTCTACAAAGTGGTCTTTAAACAAAAGGGAGATATCCAAGCGGTAATGATATTGACCTAGTTAATATAATTAAGCTCTACTAAATCATAGATAATGAATATGCTATGGTAGCAATAGTAGCCGAAAAATGTATTCCCAATATCGTAACTGTAATAGATGAGTTAGAGAAAAGAGGTAGGCATAGAGGAAGGATATTTTATGTTAGTGAAGATACGAGGGGAAGGTAAGATTAGTTGCTTGCGTAACAGGCTTCCGATCTATGATTTTAAAGCGGGAAATGAAGTATCTAGACATGAAATAGGTTAATGAACACTAGATTCAGAGTCCTCGATGCCTCAGAACTACCTGCGACATATTTCCCTCCGTTATCACTATTAATAGCCTCCAGAGCAGGAGGAGACACGGCCATTCGAACTATCAAAGAAGGAGCAGAAAACGATGTCCTATCTGTAGAAGCAGAAATCAAATCACTTAACATTAATCCAAAATATGATTCTCCAATAGACATCGCAGAATTAGGAAGATCACTTTCTGGTTCACGTTGTCTTTTCATTACGAAAAAGATAGGATGTGTGACTATTAAAATTGCATGTTGTAAACCTTTAGAAATAGAACGAGAGGGAACCGAGGACTTTATGATTAGTATTGCTACAGGACCTAAAGTCGTGATGAGGAGCACGAAAATGAAAGCAAGGATGGTGGCGACGCTAGTTTTGAATATATTGAGTACGGGGTTGATGATTAGGTTGGGGAAGACGTCTGGGAATATGGTGAGAAATTTCCTCTTTCCGAACAATGTTTGTGTGAACTAGCGTCTTTAGATGATGAAGGTAAAAGCCGCGAATGAGAAGTTAACACAGAACTTGAGAGACATCATACGGAGTAATCCCGATGATTTGAGCCTGCAGTTGGGTGGAAAGAGAGATCACACACTTGATAGTTGTGACGGGGGTGTACGAATGGAAAGTGCGAATGAAAATTTTGTTTCCGACATAGAAAGAATTTGAAATTACGTCCTATGTGTCGACGGGGGAGGAAGTAAATGTGTGATGGTCTTATTGGGGGAGAACGGCGAGATTAGGAGAGGGGAATCTAGTGAATGCAACGTGTAAAGCATTTTTACGGCAAGTCTCGAGCATTTTGTGCTAACATCCTCCTAGGTCTAATATTGATTTTGGCAAAGTAATGTCCGCCATCTCACTTACAATCCTAGGTGCCATTGATTCGTATTCATCAATAAAAAATAGGCAGATTCATTCAATATGCTTTAAAAAGGTATGGGTAGGATTGGTAGTTTTAGAGTGTCCGAATATTGCTCAAAAGTTCCGCGAAGTTCTCTCTGAGTTATTACATTGCCCAGCTGGATGGATGCAGCTCAGAATAGCAAGTGATATTGATCTTCTAGTTACTGTTTTTAGAATGGAGACAAGCGTAAATTCTTTAGTTATCTTACTTGCAGGTACTAGATCCATCGCTACGAGATATCAACGAGAAGGAGGTTCTTTTCGACCTTCTGGGAGGGTAGGCGGTTGGGGGCCTTTACTTGAAGATGATGGGTCCAGATATAGTATTGGACGCCAGGCATCGTGCATTGGCTGCAGCAGATGCGTCAAATTTATCGTCGAAGAGGAAGTCGCCGTTAAAGACCATCGATCCATTAGTTGAGAGAATTTTCTAACACTTTGGCCAGGACATAGAAAGCGAGCGGGTCAATCTTCTTAGCAGGATTGTCTCACCTGCTTCCACCAAGATCTCAGGGTCGGCGACTATGACAAGAGTAATAGCTAAGGTTGCCAAGATTGTTCTGAGTTTTTGTTCGGACAGTCGAGCAGCTGCGAGGATTGTTAGTACAAGTTGTCAGGCTTTGGTAGAGGAGTTGCACTTGTTGGTTGAATACCAAGAAATCAAGCCAGAGACCTCTTGTCTTGTACTTGCTGGAGGTCTTATGCAAAGTGAGATATATCGGAATATGGCTTTGGATAAAATTGTATCTGGGCATATGACTTTTAGATAGATTTAGATAATCGAGGACCCCCCATTCATGGTGCCACAAGACATGTTAAAAGATTCAAGTTAGTATCGGGAAGGACTTCTGCTTTTGGTAGGATTATAAAAAGCAACAGTGCTTTTGATATCCCAGCTAAAGAATATCGCCAAGTCACAGGCACCTTTTCTACTTCTGCCGACTTCTAAAGCCACTTCGTTTATGATGATACCCGGAAAGAAGGAAGAAATTTTAGAAAAACCGCACCGATAATTCACACAAGACTTAAAATGTTTAGATCATCGATAAAACTTTTCTGTAATTACTGCTTCACTCTTATTCTGACTCAATATACAGATCATCCTTCCTTCCCTTCACCTAACAAACTCACAAAAACCCAAAAAGTCTCCCTCTAAACGCCATCAAATGCTCGCTCTCACACAGTCACAATGCCCAAACGCCACCGCTAACCTCAAATGCTCACCATCCCTATCTATGCTTTCAAATCCCCAAATAAAACATCTACAATCTCGTCTAGAAGCGTGAATGCTAAATGTGCACTATATATCATTCGTCAACAACTTGTTCTTTTGACTTGGAAAGGTAAAGAGGGATGGACTTACTTCAATCTCGGATTGTTAAAAGTGGCTAACAACCTCCTACTAGCCGCCTGAGCATTTACCCTTCCTACAACACTGGCAGCCAAATCGGGTATAAGCGTTGCAAGCATTAGACTTGCTTCCGTTTTGCTTTTTGATTTCTCAGCACTGTTCCTAGGTTTGGCGTCCTTTTTCAATCGTCCATTTGGCCACATTGAAGTTTTGAGAAGAGAGATGTACTTGATGATGGCTTCATCTGAGATTAGACTTTTGACATTATCACGAACTTTTCGTTCAATGGTTCCACCGAGGAGCTGATGAAGAACTACAACTACTGCGCGGCCTCGAAGCCAATTATTGCCACGATTCAATTCGAATACTTCTAGGAAGATGTCGCAGATCGGTTTGACGAAAGGTTCGAGCTCTTTATCCTCGAATGCATTGAGTTCTGCTTCGGCCTCTGCGACTGTGATGGGATCTTCGCTGATGGCGACAGGCATTGTTAGTTGACTTGCGGCAGCAGATAGAAGATTCTGGCCTGCAACAGAGAGCTGGTCAAGAACAGGTATGTTTCCAAGTATATCTTCCATACCGTCGGTAACTGAGTTGTAAAATCTAGTGATGATATCTTTTTTGTCTTCATGATGTGGTGCTACTCCAGGTGCAATGGCACTTTGCGAAAGGAAGGCACGTAGTTCTCTACTACGACACACGTCTGGAAGCAGAAGAATTTCGCTCAAATATTTTTCCAGGGCAGCTCTTCGTTTCTGCAGAAAGTCGCTCTGTAACTTCATGACCATTCTTCGCCTTGGAAATTCGAGGTTACGGACAGATGGGTATTTTGCCCGTAAACTTTGCTGAAGCTCATGAAACTCGCTATAACGGCGGGTGATCGTCCAAGTAGCTGCCGGCATTTGCTCTCCTGCTTTCCGCTGGACCTCAACGACGTACACGGCATACTCCTTGCCATCTTCGTCCTTACCGACCATGATGGACTTAATCTTGATGGTTGAGCGGCCATATAGGCTATTATCGCTCTCTTGTATTACATATTGCTGTCGTTGAAGCTCTTTCCGACGAATTTCCCTCTGTAAGCTTGCTTTGGACTTTTTCAAGATTCGTAATTCGGCATTATTGTTGGTCAGCTCAGCTTTCCTCGTCAGAGAGTCTACTACAGCATCTTGTGCCACAAGTCGGTCAATGTCAGTTGTCAATGCAGTGATAGCTTCAGCCAGGCCAAGATCCCCAGGTGCAGCCTCGCGAACCTCATCATCACTATCTTGATCTCTGCTCTCCTCTGGATCTTCGTGTTCATCAGAAAGAAATTTCTCTTCGTCTCCAAATAGATCATCATCCGTGAAGACTCCAATTCTCGAGGATGTATTCACGAGACCCAAGGAAGCTATGCTTGGTCTTTCAGTTTTCTCTGGTCTTTCATTGCTGAGACCAAATAAATCCGCCCTTTTATGATCGAGAGAGCTTCTGCCAGAATCAATGCCAGGTGAGATAACACTTATATTAGGAGAATTCACAACATCGTCTTCTCCAAATAACGACGATCGGAGATCGTCAACATCCGTTTTGTTTTCCATGATATTGGTAAGGGCCGCCTCCATGGCCTGTACAACGTTTGTATCTGGGACTACTACTTCTGGCTCCTGATCTAGGCTATGCACAGAGTTATTCATTGTTTCGCTTGCATCGTCGTCATCGTCGAATAGTGACGGGCGGCCTTCGTCAAAGGAAACTCGTGGGGATGTGGTAGTATCAGGTGTGCTAGTCCCTGCCGAAGGTACATCAATAGATGATGTCGCTTGTCGGCGCAGATCATTTCTCTTTGGTAAGAACTTAGCGGAAACTCGAGTGGGTTTGGGTTGAATTAGAGGCGTAGCTAAACGTGCAGGCGGGGGAGGCCTAGGAGATGGTTCAAGCATTGAAGGTGCTAATGGTGAGCTTGCTCTAGGTAGAGCCTTCGTTGCCTCTTGTGAGGTCAAACACTTATAGAATAAGTCGGACTTCTTGAAATTGCGAAAGTGTTTGTCTTGCATATACTCGAGGGCTGCTGTTTGAGCTCGCAAAATGCCTCGTCGAGCCAGAAAGTATTGGCGTGGAGTGGCAGCCTTTCCAGCTTTGAGAAATGTCCGCACAACGTCTTTAGTTACTTCTGAGACTTTTAATTCCGGCTTCTGGAGATAGCCCTCATTTATTAGAGCAAGATCAGCTCGATCCGATTCAGTCCACGGTGGAAGATTTGTTGGTATTTCACTATCGTCGAATCCATCGTCTTCTAGGGGATTTCGGAATCCATCAACGACGATCCAAAATTGTATCATGGGCATTTGATGCTGTCTGTCCATGTATTCCATGAAATAAGACAAACACGATGGCTCATGTAGCAAGTCGAGCAACGAAGCATTTTCTAGCCTCGAGGTGTCTTGGGATCCATTAGTATGAGGAATTTCTAGGGCTGGAGCTGAGAAAGTGCCGCTAGCAGCAAGTTGATTGACTCTCTGGTCTAAAATACGTTTACCTATATCTAGCCGTCTAAGGTATACCGGATCTTGATTCGGCTGAAGGGCATCTCTCTTCAGCTGACTTGAAACTTCACTACGAAAGCGTCGAGCATCAGAGAGATTATTGACCTTCCTCGTAGCCCGAATGAACTTTTCGAACCTTCTTTCGTGGTCTCCCGGAGATAATCTTGGGAATGATACTGCCCGTTTGGATTTTGGCGCAGGTGAGGCGTGCTCATCTAGAGCAGCTCGAAGCTTTCTAACAGTCGACCTATCTTGGAGCATTCCTCGACCCTATAACAAGTCAGCAACCACTTATCTTTAAAAACCCAAATTCACATACATAAGCCTCCATAAGTTGGTTCCAAGTATCTGGATCGGCCAGTATTCGCATAACTGGAGATAATACCGCACATGCAACCACCTCTCGAAGGAGAACCCCCACAACTCCGCTCGCAAGAACACTCCCGGGAAGCAGCCTAGGCAAAAGCCCTTTTGTCAGATTCCGAAGATATTCCTCCTGGACCATCTTTGTATCTGAGAACGCCAGCGAAGCGGCAGGATGTAGCTTTCCCTCTCTATATTTCCCCGCAATGGCCAGATCCAGCTCCTCGGATTCCGTGACACTCCTATTCAGATGCTTCCCTCTAACAGCGATCTCCGCCTCATAGAAATCCTTGAAATGCGCTGTCAACATAGGAACCAAGCGTGTCGTGACAATCTCCGTAATATCCAACTCCAACATCCTATCTCGTAAGCTCTCGAGAGCCATGCGAATCGTTTTGTCGACCTCATTGGTAAAGACTGGGTTCTTGCTGATATTCGAATACCAAGAATTGATGAAATCCCTAACGGTGAGCTCCAGTAGCTCGTCCAGCGCGCTGGAAACCAGGAACGACTGGGGGTATAGCGGTTTCTTCTCGTACGTTTGCCGCTCCTTCAAGGCCACCTTTTCTTCCGCCCAAGCCTTCGGAGCCAAGAAGGCAGCGCCTCTAGGCCTGCGTGTCGAGTTCCTCTCCCCATATGTGCTTCCGCGAGAGGTGAGAAGGAGTAATGCGGCCAACCCCACCATTGGGAGGATGAGGCCAGTGACAAATGCATATCCCGCCCAGCGCAAGGCTGGCACCCAATTTACGGCATATCCCCAGGCGATAAAGGCTCCGATGCTGGCGATAATCACATCTCTTCGTTTGAATTCCATACTAGGTGAGCAGAGAATCCGCCCTCGGACGGCATGGTTGGGAGAGTGGTCGTTTTTAGGAGAAGGCTTGGCTGGAGAGGTCCATGCAGAGGAGGTGTAAAGCTCCCGACTCGCTAATCAATGTATGCCCCATTTGATTCACATGTTCCGCCCTGTGAAGCGGCCACTAATAGGTATATTTGGCTTGTTTGGGAATTTGTTTCTATTATCTACTATCAAACGGGTATCTTTATTGCCATGGTGGATCCTCCATGCGCCTGAATAATGCTACGAACTTCTGTCCGTTATTCCTTGCGACCTTCTTCCCCTCCTCAGTCTCTACCTTCATAATCTTGACGCACTCATCTGCCTCTTGATCCTCCTCGGAAACTCTCTCGAATGAAGGATGCGCCTCGAAATGTTCCACCATCCAATTATGCAAATCCTCCACATCTGTGATTGTGTAGATAATCCCTCCAGGTCGAACCACATATGCATACTCGGAATTTAACGTCGTCGACACAATTCGAGCCTTGTGTTTGCGGGCCTTGAAATGCGGATCTGGGAAGCAGAGGAAGATTTTCTTGAGCTGGTGTTTCTTGAAGAAGTTGGGGAGAAACTTCATCGTATTCGCCCGAATGCAAGCGGCATTCTGGAACATCAAGGTTCCCTCGTTTTGAGCTCGCAGAGCCTTGATCCTTTCTTCGACAAATTCTGTAACTTGTGTTCGAATTTCCATGCCTGCGACCCATGTTAGACCGAGGTAGCGGCTGCCACTCAAGGAGCTTACCAAGTATCAAAGTCTCGGGCATGACTGGTGCCAAAGCAACAGTGAGCCCTCCAAACCCACAGCCAATATCTGCCACCTCGACATCTTTTTTCAGTTTCCTCACGACTGGTGTTTCGTCTAACGGCGCTGGTGTAGGACCGGAGCCTTCAGGTTGGACGAACGCGGGGTAGTAGCTGGACCAGTCCATATGTGCTGGACTGATGGGACTGCTGAAAGTCAGAAGATGTTCTTCCCGTCCAGCCATAGGGTTACAAGATTGCTCACTAGACCAATTGGTGATCTGAGAAAGGATTCGCATGCGCTCTTTGTCTGTAGAACTTCTTCTTGGGCTCTGCAGCTGGCGCATCTTTCCGCGCATTCTTGTACTCTTCGCGCTTCTGCTTCTTATTCGGATGGCCCGCCATGATTGCGGTCTGCCGGAGCGAAAGGCCTGGTGGACCTCTGCTGTAGAGAGGGTGAGGGGTTGGTGCCAGGCGCAAGTTCAGGCGGGACATGATTTTTGTCTGCAATCGACTCTATCACAAGCGGTCCCGAATCTAGCGCCCCGTCAACGCCCACTAATCCCTGCGGCTCTAAGGTGTTCCTCGCAAGTTGCGCCGCAGCGAGAGCTGAATTGATAGATCCTCTCCTCTCCCTTAATACACCTTTCCTCCACCCATCATCACCATGAGCAACCTCGTTTTGAATTCTAGTCCAGCGAGAAGTGGTTCTTCGATCGCCTTCCTAGGCGATCCTTGAATAGCTGCGCAATTATCAAACCGAGCCCCTGCTCAATCTCCCATCTCCAAGTCAGCTCATCAAAAACACACCACAATTTCCCTTAATGAGAAGCGCCAGAGTTACCCCGGACAGTTCGGAATTCACATGCCAGAGTTCTGAATTCTGTTCTCTAGACCCTCTGCAATCCTCCACGAAACAAAAATTTCCACCCAACAATCATGTCCTGGTTTTCGATTCTCCCGCCAAGCTTAGCTTTCATCGAAACTTGGCTGATAAAGATATTCGTACGTGGAACTGACACGGGCAATCTTCCGCGAAACATCTACTAACAAAAGTCCCCTAGATACTCCTTGGTTTATTATCGATAGGCCCATGGTTTCTGCTAGTATTATACGACCTTATCCTCTACATCTTTCGAGTCTCCACATACGAAGTCCCTTACATCGGAGGAAGAGCGAGAAATAGACCCAGACCAAGAGCCCCAAGCTTAAGTGAGAGGCCTAGTGGAAATCCGAGAAGATTCAGTCTGACTCTGCCAGGAGTTCCTACTGCAGTTGAAGGAGAGGAGGAGGCAACGGGCAACTTGAAGAATAGGGGGGAACGGACACCACACGAAAGGAGCGGGAGTAAGAGTGTTTTAGATGCCGAATAATGGACGGACAATCAAGGAAGACTTATTGGCTCTCTATTTGGGGCTAATATCTACAATCTTTCTATAATTTTGAGAAGATCGCCAGTGACGCCCATGGCTGTTGGTGGACCTCCTGCACCAGCTCCTTGGACAATCAATGGCAGCTTTCCGTATCTCTCGGTGTAAAAGCTGATAATGTTATCACTTCCCTTCAGAGAGGCAATAGGGTGAGATTTATCGAATTCCTCCAGTCCGACCTTTAGTTCCTTCTTCGCGACATCGACACTGCCCACAAATCGCACAACCTTTCCGTTCGCTTCGGCGGCTGCCTTAACCTTTTCCATTTGAACATCAAACTCAGGTAATTTGTCCAAGAACTCAGCACCGCTCGCACAGCTCTCAAGCTCCTTGGGAATCAAGCTCTGGACTGGGAAAGAACTAGGAGACTCGATTGGAAGCCCAACCAATCTTCCTAGAATGGTCAATTTCCTAGCAACGTCCAATCCGTTCAAATCATCCCGAGGATCTGGCTCTGTGTATCCCAATTGCTTTGCCTTCTTGACCTCCTCCGACCACTTTCCCCCAGAACCAGATGTTGGCGCAAAGTTGTTGAACAGGAAGGACATTGTGCCGCTGAAAACACCCTCAATCTTTGTAACAGTATCTCCAGTATCAACCATCTCCTTCAACGTAGAGATAATGGGTAATCCAGCCCCAACGGAACTCTCATGGTAAACTTTTGCCCCACTCTCAGCAGCCGCTGAGAAAATGTCTTGCCATAATTTGTAAGATCCAGAAAAGCCCTTCTTGTTTGGCGTAACGATACTGATTCCCTTGGAAAGTAATCTGGGGTAGGAATCCGCAATCTGCTGGGAGCTGGTATTATCGACCAGAACCACAGAAGCTGGTGCCTTCTCTAGATATTGGAAGGATTGCTCAAGAGTGAGACGTTCTTGGGTTGAAGCAACTAGGGCCTCGAATGGCTTGTCTCCTGGGAGAGCGGAGTAGTCCGGGCTGTACAGTATGCTCTCATTTCGGGACATGAAGATGAGTTTGATCGCAGGAAGTCTTGGTTTCGAGGCTAGGCTCTTAGTGAGAAGGGCAAGTTGTTCGATAAAGCATTGTCCTACTCCTCCTGCGCCTGTTCTTGTAATTAGCTTCTGCTAGCGGTAATAACGACGCACCACGAGGTGAAATTACCAATAACGGCAACGTAAACGCTCTTTGTGGCCATCTTGTCTGAAGTAAAGCTATCAGAATTGAATAAGGAACAGTCTACCAGCTCAAGCTTATTGTGTAGTATGAAGTGAATGCCTCAATTGAGCTATGATCTGATGTGCTGGAAAATGTTTGTTACTGCAAGCCAGCCGACGCGGGGTTTTTCAATGCGTGCCGATCTCGCAATTTTGCCCCACGCTATTGTCGACAGGGTCTCAGCCTTATGGAGCTTCCAAAGCTCAACCTCGAATCAACGACGAAACAAACTCACAGCCTTGTCTTGTTCCCAACTTCAACATCACCCACGAGATGGACGATAAACGAGGTCTTTACGGAGTTCGCAAGCCAAAGAACACTCCCCACGAACAATCTTCTTCCACCAGCCTCGAATTTTCGTCCACGCTATCCAACCTTCTCTCAAGCTCTACTTCCACATCGAAGACCAGCGCCGGGCGTCCGCGGCCTTCGAGGACGAAAGAAGATATTTTCGCCACCCACAATAAAAACACCAAGAAACGTGCCGCGCGAGATCTAGAAGTAGATTCGGGCGAAGAACTATCAAGAGGGAAAACTAGCAAAGATATTGGAGACGTAGACGACAATGTATTGTACAGAAGCAAGCGGAAACTAGAGGCCAAAGCGAAAATATACAGGAAATTGAAGAAGGGTGCATATGAGGGCGAACATGGAGAATCAAACGATCTGGTAGATTTCGATAGGAAATGGGCGGATAAGCAACGAACGAAGGATGATAGAGGAGACATATCGTCATCAGATATTGAATCCGATGATGGTCAAGGCGAAATCGTGGATTATGAAGATGAATATGGGAGAGCGAGGAGGGGTACAAGGGCGGAGGCCGAGAGGGTAGACAGGGTAAAGCGGAATAAGATTATTGGAGCCCAGGAGTTAGATCGTATGAGTGCAAGACCGGCTATGCCTGAAAATCTGATTTATGGGGATACGGTTCAGACTATGGCTTTCAATCCCGATGATGAGGTGGTTACTAAAATGGAGGAGATTGCTAAGAAGAGAGATCGGAGCCTAACACCTCCGGAAATGAGGCATTATGAAGCAAGTAGAGAAATTAGGTCCAAGGGCGTGGGATTTTACAGTTTTAGTAAAGATGAGGCAATGAGAGAGGAAGAAATGAAGGCACTTAAGAGGGAGAGAGAAGAAACCGAACGTGTTAGGAAGGAAAGAGAGGAGAAGAAAGAAAAGAGAAAAAGAGAGATCGAGGAGAGAAGGAAGGCTATTAGGGAGAAGAGAGCGAAGAAGCAAGCGGATTCGTTTCTGGACGGGCTTGGAGCTGAGATGGGAAGCCCAGAGAGAGAAGATCCGAAGTAAGGGGATAGGAAAGGCGGTGGGAAATCACCGATCTCTGGTCCTATTCCAACCACCAACATCCCAAACATTTGGCTGAAGCATAAGAGTCAGCCGCTAGTTAACTCTTTCCTTTGTACACCCAAACTCCTCCTGTAGTGTTTGAACACATCCCATTGATTCGGGCCATCTGAAACCGAACCAAACAACAATCGACACAGCTATACTCATATCAGTGGTAAGGATTTCACCATTGAAGCTAATGAAGCACTTGCCAATTGGAGGCCTGGGGCTCGGAACTCAAGAAGTGGGATATCTTCTCTAGTGTATCTACTACCAACAACTGCCTCGATCTTGCGAAACAGACTAATTGACAGTAGCGCTGTTAACAATGACTAGTACTTTTCAAACAGAGACAATACAAATATATTGCTCTTAGAAAGGTATGTGTTCAAATGTTCATCAGCTTTCTTATCAAAAAGCGTAATGTTTTCCTGCGCGTGGACTTGATATTGTATATTTGTCCGCTCTTTTCCAACTTCCCCTCAATACAACCTCGGGGCAGGTAGCACGATCCGTATTCTCAGCTAAATGCACAAGGGAAACTTGATTCCCGCATTAACAAGGTACTGTTGTGAGCTCAGCCATATGCATAAAAAATCACTCAACCATGCTTGTCCTACCACGATCTCGGGTGATGATATCAACTAGATCCAGTTTTGATATTTGAGGCCTTGGTGGTCATTATATACTCTGAACGAGTCGCGCCGTCAAGCACTCGTCTTATTTGTTTAGTTTGGACCCATCCAATTGAAGTTCTCAGATCACCAAAAGGCCAATTTATAGACTTAAAACCAGGCCTCAACTCAGTTACTCAACAGCCAGTGCTCTTCATTGCACATCTCCCAAGAAAAAATGGCACTATCCTCCCAGAAGGATAGTGAGATGCAAGAAAGCTTTCCCACGAGAAAACTTGCTAACTTAGGTAAAGTACTTTATCGTCGAGTATAAATTTCAAGCTCAACATCACTTACACGTACTTTTGCCTAGCTATTGCAAGAATCGCTGATCCTATGGCCACAACGTCAATTTACCCTTATTGCTACGACATGATGCTACACCAGTTCTCGATGACAAAATCGAACCCGTCGTTTTATTCTAGCATCCTAATATCTTCGGCTTCCCTTACGGAGTGCTTAGGTTCTTCGTACTGGGGAAGTCTATCCGATAGGATCGGCCGAAAGCCAGTCTTTGTATTTGGCTGCATAGGGACCCTCATCTCTCTCTTTTGCATGGGCTTTGCGACCAATTTCTGGATTGCACTTGTTGGACGATTAATCGGTGGGGGTATGAATGGCAATGTTGGTATCGTTCAGACAATGACTGGTGAGGTTGTCAAGAATCCAAAGCACGAACGTCTGTTCATTCTTCACCCTAAATACTTTGACGGATAAGCTAATATTTTACAGCTCGTGCATACGCTATAACGCTTCTATTCTGGACAATCGGATGTACTATTGGCCCTTTCATTGGTGGTTATTTCTCCCGACCGGCAGATTCCTGGCCAAGCATCTTTGGAGAGATGGAACTCTTCTTGAGATTTCCGTATCTGCTACCTAATCTAATATGTATTTCTCTCGTTTTGACCAGCGCCGCCTTTGCTATAGTGGAAGTAGAAGAAACACATCCTGGAATTCTTCGAGGGCACAGTCAAATAAAAAGTCAAAAGTACGAACCAAGTCTGGAAGGACTGGAGCCTCTCCTACACCCAGATCAAAGTCAATGTTATGGATCCGTAACTATGGTACAGCCAAAGATACCAACCGAAACTCGGCACGAAATTACCTGGAAACTCTGGAATCTAATACTTGCCTCCTCCTTGCTGGTCGGGCACGCAATGGCCTACTTCCAACTTCTCCCTATCTTCCTCCAAACCGCACCCGACCAAACGCTTCCACCACACTATCCCCTTGGAAATGGTGGACTCAACCAAAGCCTCCCCACAACCGGCCAAATAATGGGAATAGTCGGGCTCCTCAACCTCCTGATACAAATCGCCATATTTCCCATAATATCCTCCCTCTTCCCACCCGCCTCAATATTCCTCGTCGCTACAATCCTCCATCCAATAGCCTACTTCGTCCTCCCCTACATAGCATTCATACCCCGAACATCTCCATCCCTCCAATCCTTCACCCTCTATCTATGGATATGTTTCCGAACCATATGCTCAGTGTTCGCTTTTCCTCTGATACTGGTTTTCGTTAAGAGGGCTACACCGGGCGAGGATGTGTTTGGGAAGGTTAATGGGATAGTGGCTGGTTGTCAGGCTGGGTTTAGGACGGTGGTTCCTACTGCTGTTGGGATGATGCAGGGGTGGGGAGAGAGGAACCATGTTTGGGTTGCAGGGTGGTGGGGAGCTGGGTTGGTGGCGGGGTTGGCGGGTTTGCAGGCGCTTTGCATTTATAGGCAGGTCAGGTAGGGGGGGGGTTGGAGAGAGAGATCGGGATGTTTGATTTTAGGGTTTCTAACTAAGAGGAAGAGTAGATGATAGGGGTTAGGAAGGGTAATGGGTTTGAAGATAAATAGTACATTCGAAAGACTGCAGAAGGACTCATGACACTAAATCTTTGGGGGGCTGGTCAAGGAAAATAATGTAGTAGAGTCTAACATCCACTATTCTGTTCTTTGACCGCTAATATGGTCTCTGGATAGTTTCCTAAATTAACCTTTTAATACTTCCTTGTTATTTATTTAGTCTTTCTTGTTAGTGGACATTAGAAAAGGTTAGACGAGTTCGTTTCACCACAAAATGCTCATCCAAAGCCAAGACTATGTATGATTGGATAGCCGCTGCGGCGGAAGAGCTTTTCCAGTCCAAACCAAGAAAAGTAATTATGAAGTGAAAATCCGAGCAGGAGGTTGGGCAAGGCTTGAGTGGAGCGCACATGACTAAAAATAGATGCCAGAGCACTAGCCCCGAGCAGGCGAGACGGTGTTCAACTACATTCCCACGTGCAGCCATCAGATTGACTCCCAAACAGCCACCTGAGCGTGGGAACCTGCTCAAGTGACACTCGCCTCTCAAACACGGATCACCGACTGATATCCCCTTCCACATGGCACCGGACCACGAAATATATCACTTCCAGGATTTATCCCAAACCGAAAACCAACACAGGTCGTATGGACGACACCCCTGATGCTGGTCGCTCGGCTACTTTGCCGCCTTCTCATTCTCAGCCCCCAACTTGAGCAAGACCCGACACGCCGTTGACCACTTTTGTCAGCACCAAGAGGAGTTTTTCCTTTTTCCCTTCTTCATGCGCTGGCTGCAGCGCCGCCTCATGCTCCTGTCTGTCTGTCCGACGCAGGATGGGCGAGTTCCCAACAGGTCCCGGGTTGGGTCGACGGCGGCCAGATGTAAAACAAGCATTTGCCGCCTGGGATTGATGTCCCGTGTGAGTGGCCGAACGAAGCGACGGTATCAAGCTCACGTCCGTAGGGCAGGAAGATAGCCGCTCCAGCCCAAAGTAGTACCTCCGCAGGCCCTCAGTCTATCGGAGGGAGAGGGAGGCGCTGGAGATCAGAGTCGCAGCCGTGCTGGTCTCCCCTTCGCACACCGTTTCGTCGTCTCCCCCACTTCCGCGCATCTCAGAGGCACCGTGGCGCTTGGGAGGCACCAGCAGCTCGCTCGTCGGAATTGGTCCCCAGCTCCAGCTTCAGCTCCTACAGCGGCGCATGGTTGGGCTGAAGCCCCCCCCAGCCCCTCGCGCGGGCTTCCACCCAGTGGCTGGTCGAGTCCCCAGGGCTGCCCTCACGGCCTGTGTTGCGCCTATCCCACGGCGCAGTTTAAAGTCGGCCCATGCCGCCCTCCCTCTGTCCCTCGGACACCGCTTCTCTTCATCATCTGCGCTTTGCAATCGCATCTCCCAGGTAGCTGTCACGATACGCCGCGGAAGCCATACTCGTCGTCGCGACCAGCTGCGCGCCGCTGTGTATCCTCCGGGCATTCCTCTGCCGCGGTCCCCTCTTCCAGTACACTACCTCACTTATCGCTATCGCGCTCTACGGTACTGTACTGTATCGCGATCTGCGTGGATCCCTCCCTCCACCGAGCACGAGCAGCCAAGTGCGGGGTTCATACGTTTGAGCTCAGCATCGCCATCCCATCCCACCACCTGCCATCTACCACTATTGGGCAGCTCCCACAGCAACACCCAGGCTTTGCGCAGAGAGGGCGAACGTTCGCAAGCCGCAGCCGTCCCGTTCAGCCCTATAGCCTCGTCGCAAGCCCCTTTCAAGACCCTTCGTCATGGCTGGTCGTTATGGATATGGTCGTCCCGACGACCATGAGGACGAACTCGACGTGCGCATCCGTCGAGGACGCTCCCCTCAACCTCCAGTGATTCAACCCGAGCATGCCTACCGCTCAGTCCGACCGTTCTATGAAACCGGCAGTGGCAATTTCCTTGCTCCAGCAGTGGGAACCACAATTCGTCGTGCCTATTCAACGGGCCATCGAACCCCCCCCCCACCAGCCGCGCCAGTTGCTGCCCCAATTATCATCGATAACCGCAAATTTGGGCGAAGCGACCACCACAGCAGTCGAAATAGCTCTCCTCTCTACGACGACAGTTATTCATCCGAAGATGATTATTACTCCCACCACTCACCTCGTCGTCGGTCTCGCTCTCGTTCCCGTTCTCGCTCCCGACACCGTCATAGCATAAGCTATGTTCAGCAAGCTCAACCCCCTCCACCGCCACCAGCTCCTATTCAACAAATAATGCCACCACCCCAGCCCATAATCCACCGCGACCCCCGCGATGCCTATGAACTTCAACGAGCCCGACAAGAACTTGAAGACTACCAAAGACTTCACACTCATGAAGAATTCGAACTGGAGAAATCTCGTCGCGAGCTCGAGAAAATCCGTCTCAACTCTACGAAGGACGAGTACGAACTCGAACGTGCCAAGAGGGAATTGGCGGCCTACAAAGCGGCCGAGAAAAAGGAGGAAGAAGAACGCCGTATAAAAGACGAACTTGAGCACAAGCGCCTCAAGGAAGAAAGAAAAGCCGCGGAAGAGAAAGCAAGACTTAAGAAAGAAAACGATGCTGCCATCGAAAAATACAAGATCGAATTAGCCGCGAAAGCAGCCAAGGAAAAGAAAGAAAAGGAGGAAAGAGAGAAGGATTATCAGAGGAGACTTGAGGAGGATTTGAGAAAAGGAGGATTCAATGAGCAGCAGATTAGCGTGGTGCTTAAGAAAGAGGGAACAAGTCAGGGAATTGATCCGAACCGACCGACTTATACGAGGATGAGCAGGAGACATTTGAGTATCGAGACTCTGAATAAATATCGGATTGATTATGAATTTGATCAGGTTAGTTCTTACCTTCCCCTCCCAATCCTCTAGTTTTCCAAAATCTAACAAACCAGCAGGATCCAGAGTACGTTCTCATCAAACGCTGGGTCCCAGAATACGAGCAAGACTTTCTCTGGGCACACACCCGCCAAATCCGAGAATCTCGTCGTCCCATGTTCGAGGAGCACCGTCCCCAACAGACCCTTCTGTTGGTGGAGGATGCTAAGAAGAAGGGACATTCTCATTCTCATTCCCATTCTCATGAGAGGGAGACGGAGTTTGAGTTTGTGAGAACGAAGAAGAAACATGATAGAAGACCTAGTCCTAGTCCTTTGTTGACTTTCTTGGCGGGGGGGAAGCCGAGGTAAATTGATTAATCGCCTTGGTTGGTGGCTTTTTGAAGAATGTCTTGGACCAAGATGGGCATAAGGCAGCTTGGAATACGTTCTTGGGGGGTATGAGGTTAGGTTTGGGATTTGGATTGATATTTCGTTTGCTTTTTTTGGGATTTCCTTTTTTTTTTTTTTTTTTTTCTTCATGAGATGATGATTGCATGAGATGAAAGAGATAAAGACCTTTTCTTGCCGCTGATTTTTTGCAATACCCACTCTATAAACGAAATGAAATCTGATTCTGAGAAACCATTTCGGCTTATTCTCTGACTTCTGAATTCCAAAATTATGTATACATTTCATATACCCCCTGGGCTTCCTAGTAGAGGAATGAATATATGAATTCAAAAAATCCATGCCGTTATCCTAGCATCGTCACTCACCAACCAAGCACAGATATCCTTTCTAAGCCAAAGTAATATTGGAGTGGGTGGTATATATAACATCTTTTTAACATCCTCAAACAACGCTTTCTACTTCCCTCCCACCACCCTTCCAAGCCCCCTCTGCTCTTCTAATAGCCTCCTCATACACCGTCCAAGCCAATGCACTACTTAATGCCTTCCTCCCCATCCTCAACCCCAACCCATCAAAAAGGCATCTCCACCCCTCCTCACCCACCATCTTCCTCCCCGCCGCCACCAAATTCCCATATACTCCCGGTTGTAACTGAATCCTAGTCTTAATCGCATCGAACGGATTCGTCAACGCCGTTGCCGCACCTGCAGCCAATACCCCCGATCCGAAATTTATAGACGCCGATGTACTTCCACTCATATTTTGTAGTTTCTCACCTGCGATAGGAACGACTTGTGTTAACGCCGAAAGTCTCTTTTTCGATTGTTCATAGAATAATACGTAAAGACCGGCATAAGGAGCGTCTCTTATAGCCGTAGCACCAAACCCGGAAAAAAATCCCTTTAGACCTTCGGATTTATAGATTGCGGTGCTGGCGGATAGGATGGAGGAGTAGTGGTACATGGAACTTTCATAACGGACTTTTATTATCGTCATGGGCATTAGGATGAATCCTGCACCGGCACGGGCTATTGCTCCCGTTGTGAGATTGGCGATGTTGGAGAGTTTGGGAAGGGAACTGGAGTATTTTTGTTCGATGGTGGTGGTGGTGGGAGTTTTTGTTTGGGTGAGGAGGGGGAGGACGGGGAGAGTGGTGCGAGCGATGTTTTGGCGGAGGGAGTTGAGGGTTGTGAAGTAGATTGCGGAGCCGAAGCCGGTGCGGAGGGCGGAGGGGAGGGTGCCTCGCCAGAAGAGGAGGAGGGAGTTGGGTTGGGAGGAGATTTGACGGATGGTTTGGAGGAGGGTGGTGTGGTTGGATTGTTGGACGCGGGTTTTTAGGAGGTCGGCGGGTTGGAGGAGGACGGCAGAGAGGACTCCTGAGCCGAGACCTGCCAGGAAGTGGAAGGCTAGGAGGGGGGATTGGTGTTAGTTGAAGGTCAATTGGGGGTTGTGGTGGGGTTGGAGATGGAGGGGGAGGAGGGTTTTGGAGGAGCTTACAAGAAGAGGATTTCCCAGAGGATTTGCCATTTGACATTGCGGATTATTTTAGAGGCGCATCGTGGAGAGAATGGTCTGAGGGAGCTCAGGTTCTTGTACCTGAGCTTCGGAGGGGAAAGATCTCTGCTTATAGGCAGGGTCTGGTCGTTGCTGATGTTGAGTGAGGTTTCCGTTCCTTCACTTCCCGATATTTTTGGGGCGCGGGATCAAGACGTCATGCATGCTGGGACCTGAGGCTCGTTTTTCTCGGTCATTGGCTTGTGACTCTGGGTGCACGTGAGTTTATGTTGATGGATGACTTTTCCTTGGTTTCTTAATGTAAGCGGATCTTTAAGCTTATTTAAAGTAAAGGTGACCACAATGACTTTAATTGACTGTCGGTTGCCGCGGAACAGGGCTTTCTCGATGGTGGATTGCGTGGATGCGATTGGCGAGCTGCCCCATTTCTGAGCGACTGCAAGTCACTTCTAATTGACAACCATTGGGAATTATTCTTCTTCGAATGAACCAAATTGACATCGGGCAACTTTATAGTCTAGGATTGGGTTAGTTCGATCCTAGAATCTCCGTGTAGTTGCACCAGCTACATTTCCTTTCAATATATCACTACCCCACGGGAGTCTCACATTCAATTCCATTAAGAGATCCAATCCTACGCAATAACCTCGGGAGAAAATACCGACATCATGGTTCTTGCAGTAAGTAGGTTGGTCTGAGAATACCGGGCTTTGACTAATTGTTACTAGGCGATTGGGCAATTATGCTCTACGGCATCTATGAGCTATAATCTAGCTCTGTGCCAAGTTCTCGTCAAGAAAGCAGTTGATGCTGGTGCTAAAGTACGCTTCTCTTTTATATATAGGGAGTTTTGCTAATTTGTTAAAGGCTCTCTTTCTACCAGAAGCTACAGTAAGAATTAATCCAATCGTCCTTACCTTTCGTTCCGGTACTCAAATTCTTCCTATAACTTCCCCATTCAAGAACTCCTGGCTTCGTCCACTTCTTCCATCTCACATCTCACACGGTGTGTAATAGAATTAAGATCCATTCTTCCGCCCTTATCACCACAACCCCCCATCTCTTATCCCTTGTCCGTTGAATCACAAAAGAATAACTAACTTCCATGCCCCAACAGGACTACATAGCCAGTTCAGCCTCCGAATCCCTATCCCTCGCGCTCCCCATGTCCACCTCTCCCTTTCTCCTCGGCCTAATCTCCTCCGCAAAACAACACTCCCTCTCCATAAACGTCGGAATACACGTTCCCTCTACTTCCACGGGGAAAATCCACAATCGAAGCTGCTGGATAGATTCCACCGGAAAAATAACCTCGTATTATGATAAAGTGCATTTATTCGATTATGGAAAATTGAAAGAGAGTGATAGTGTTGAGAAGGGAATGAGGATTGAGAAACCTGTTGAGACGGTTGTGGGGAAGGTTGGATTGATGATTTGTTTTGATGTAAGTTTTTATTTTTCTCATAATCTTTAGTTTACTTAAAATCCAGTTGAAGAAAGTAGAAATTAATCTAATAAATCAATAGTTACGATTCCCCGAAATCTCACTAACCCTCCGTCATCAAAATGCACAAATCCTTACCTACCCCTCTGCTTTCACCATCCCAACAGGCCAAGCTCACTGGTCCACACTCCTGCGTTCAAGAGCTATCGAAACACAATCGTATATAATAGCTTCTGCACAGGTAGGACGACACAATGAGAAGAGGGCTAGTTATGGACATTCGATGGTTGTGGATCCTTGGGGGAAAGTGGTGCTTGAGATGACGGGGGAGGGAAGCGAGGCGGAGATTGGGATTGTGGATTTGGATTTGGGGTATTTGGAGGGCGTTAGGGAGAAGATGCCACTTTTGAGGAGGACGTGAGTTTTCTTTTCTTCTTGTTAACTTTTGAGGGCTGGTGTTGAGGTTATCGCTAATATAGTGTTTTAGGGATGTGTATCCTGAATTTTAGAGAAGGGGAAGAAGGAACGAATCAAGATAATATAGGTTTACTTCCATTTAAGAACGAGGGCTGCTTCTCTATTCTGGGCAAGGAAGAAACCTCTCAACATATGAACGGGCTTCTATAGAGCGGATATAGTACGTGATTTGTGTTTGTGTTTGAAGAATAGACTGCTTTCTAGATATCTAGGTGCTTGGTTACTCCTAGTCCAAGTCCTTCTTGACAGCCATGTGGTGCCTTAGTTTCCTGCTTACTTATATATATAAATTTTTATTTATTACCCAACATCCTCTCCTAACCGCTCAAAGCATCTAACCTCCCTCCTTCATCCCACCATACATATATCCTCTCAAACCACCCATTCCTTCTTAATATCCCAACCAATTATTCACCCACGACTCTTAAAAATCTGATCAATATGCTCCCGACTATTCTTAAACGTCGTCTCCAGATATTGTAATCTCTTATTCAAGCCATCGATATCTTTCTGAAGACCCTTTTTCTCCCCGTCGAGTTTGCTAGTTAGAGATGAGGTTGGTGAGAATACGAACCTATATTTCTAATTAACATTTGATTCAAATTCACAGCTTCTCATGGCTTTGAAATTATGATAAATTTTCAGATGTCTCATGAGGGGGAGGTGAGAAGGGAAATAGTGGGAATGATAGATGATGAGGTAGGATAGGAAAAGACATACATCTTTCCTACTCCTTCATAAACATTCGTATCAGCAGGCAAGGCGGTGACTTCTTTGGTCACAAGTTCTAAGAGTCGGATCTCGCGTGTTTTGGATGAGATTTGGCTACGAACTTGGGCGATTTGTTGTTGGGATTGGATTGCTTGAGTCTCGATTTCTTGGACTAGCTGGGATGGAGTTAGTCTTGAGTTATTCAGAAAGGAAGAGTATGGTGGGGTGTTAGTGCGGGGTGGAATGAGGGGAGTATTTGGGCTTGGATCGGAATATCGTATATGGGAAGAAGGGCCCTGACTTGCCTTCTGAAGAGCCTGATTTGGAATCGACATCTTGTCTTAACACTCTTGACAGAATTCCTCAAGCAAGAGTCGGTCGCTTGTCGACGTTGCCGTACCTATTGGCACCTGGGAAAGATTTCAAGTAGGTAGTCCGCGCCATATCATGTGATGATCTCGATAAGACTGGTCACGGGGAGATAGCCGGAGTGGACATGGGGCGAGCGGGAACGGCATCGTAAGAAATGCGTGCTGCAACCATCCATTTCATTGGTTCCCTCTGAAACGGCAACTCCTCCGCTCCCCTCACCACAGAAATGCCATGTGAAGCCAGGAACCTTGTATCCTGTTATCTTCGAATGTTTCCACAAAATTCCAGTTATGCCCTTCGCAATGGAACAAACATATCCAAGACGAAGCAAGGCCTTCGTCTATTTTCCTTTGTTGGAATCTCCAGGCCCTCTTTTCCCTTGCAAACTCCCGACCAAAGCGTCGGCGTTTGCAAACAACTCTGGTCTGATGCCCGACAAGTACCTGATCCTAGGCTATTTGGATAAGGTACCTAGCTTCCGTATATGCCGAAGACAGCGTCCCTCTGTTGGTTGCATGACGTTGCCACAGAGGCAGCAAGGAGCTCTTTCCCTGGACCCTTCAGACCACCCAGGTACCCCGAGAGCAAAAGCTTTTTTCTGATAAAGTTTGGTTGTCCTCCTTATTCATTCTTTTTACTCTTGCTGGAGAAGTCGCATTTTCTGGCTATAACTCGCTGAATTGTTTGACAACTATCTGATGATCTGCGCATTGCTTGAATACTGGACTTTTGGTAGCCTCGCGGACAATCAACGACCACGGAACTCTGAGAATACTCTCACTGAGTACTAAGTCGTTGCGGAGATGGGTTTTAGTCTTCCTCATTTCAGCTATCCGCCTGCGCAGGAGGGATACTGGTCGCCGATCACTTCGACGATCAATTGGTGTGAAGGTACGCTCTCCGAATCTCGCAGATGTTGTAAAGCATGATCAGGCTGATATGCCTCACAGAGGACTATTATGCGACGATATACTCCGCCGAAATCATCAATTCCCTAACGAATCTGTTGTTTATATATTTGGGTGTGAAGGGCATAAGGAACTGCTTGAAGCACGATCATGACAGAGTATTCATGGTGTCCTTCGTGGGATGTGAGGATTTCTATCAGATAATAACTTAGGTAGAATACTGATGGTGGCAGATCTGCTCGTTGGAACTGGTAGTTTTGCTTTCCATAGCACGTTGAAGTGTAGGTTGCGCCCTGTTAGTATAATTTGAATTATTGCCTAACTATCTACAGATCCCATGCAATTGGTAGATGAGCTTTCGATGATATATACTGCATGCTTAATGTGCTATGCTTCATTCTCGTTTTCTAAATCCCGAGTTTCTAGACAGTTTCTTGCGGCTGGATTGGCATTCTTAGCCATTTTTGTTACTGTTGGTACCACTTTACAAAATTATCGATGTATGCTGATGGGATTCTAGCTCTATTACCATTACCTACAAGACCCAGAATTCCACCAACTTACCTTCGGGGTCCTCACAGCCGTCGTTCTATTCCGAAGTATGTATGTGATGGAAGTAAATATTCGTCCTTCCTTGAAAGTCAAATATGGGACCACAAATCAAAAATACTCCGATCCAAATTCTCTGACAGCTAGGGAACGAGAAGCCAATGATCATAGAGATAGAGCTATCTTAAAAGAGATGTGGATGATGGTTGGTCTTGGTTTAGCAATATTTCTAGGCGGTTTTGGACTTTGGAATTTGGACAATGCATACTGCTCCGTATTCCAACGTTGGAGACATCAAGTCGGACTTCCCTGGGGACTTTTGCTTGAAGGTCATGGGTGGTGGTAAGTCGATCCAAGAAATTTCAATTCTCACTTTTTACTAACTCAGATCCAGGCATATCATGACAGGAATTGGATCATATTTTTATATTATTTGGGCAGTTTGGTTGAGACACTGCTTGAATGAGAGACAAGACGAGTATGTTCTGAACTGGCCGTCAATTTGGCAGCTACCTGAGGTTGTCCTTATGAATGATGCACAAAAAGGTACTGTGAAGAAGCAACTGGCGAATGTGAATGGGAATGGCAATGGCAATGGCAAGGCTAAGACAAACGGGCATGCCAAGTACGCGGAGGATCGTAAGTCCATGTAGATGGAAGCAGAGAGATATCTTCAGTAAGACATGGCATGGCGATAGCGTAGAGAGCGTTGGATTTATGAGCGTGAATATCAATTTTCTTCAACAATTCTCATCATTAAATTTCTCGTACTCCCAGGTCAGCGGTCAGCGAGTGGTTCGATTTAAGGCAACCACCTCAGTTTCTATGCATCCGTGACACAAGTCACATCGTGAAACTCCTCACAGATACGAGGAATACAAATCCTTCGTCAAATCAAAACCGCCAAAGAACAGTGCTATATTTGGAGTCCTCGTGCCTCCAATCCCAACCTCCCAACCCAAGTCCTCGGAACCATCAGCCTCGCGCCAAGTGTCCCAGCCTTGTGGGGGTGTTTGCGCAGGGACCACTGGGAGCTCCTGGCATTGGAGCATTAGCGCTTCCGTGGCATCTCCAGAAATGTGGTTGAGGGACCACGCAACTATTCGTATGCTGAATTCCTGGAAGCCTTCTCCCTTACCGAGCCTCTCTTGCCCTCCTGTACATTCCGCGGCCTCTGACGGGATAAATGATTGAGGATTCATATTTGGGTTTGCGAGGCTTTGCGTGAGGAATTTCTATGACCCGGTTGTTGGTAACTGGGCCTCGAATTAGAATTACCGGGGAGCGAGAGAGACGGAAATTCACCATACTTTTGCGCCTTACAAAGACCGACGAGAAGAGATTTTATGGCGATGAGCTGACAGTCTCGATGGTGGGAGAATACGCAGAATATCACGTCATTGTCTTTTACAACGAACACGATTAAGTACGCCCAGGTATTCCGACGAACTGGACAGTATGGCAGGGAGATGGGGGTCTTTTCTCCAACAGGCTGTCGCGGGGGTGGAGAGTAGATTGGATAACATTCTTGCTGAGGGAGCGGAGGAACAGAATCCTGGGAGGAGACCGGGCACACCTGCGAATCCAAATGTTGCGAAGGCGAAACCAAAAGAAGATCTTGGGCCTGGTGGAGGTGGGGTATCGAGAACTGCCAGTACAAGTAGTAGGACGAATGACCGGTTGCAAGAGAGGTTGGCGAGGGCGATTGCGCAGAAGAATTCGAGGGTCGCAGAGGGTGGGAAGGAGAGACCCGATAGTTTGGCTTTGAGCAGTGGGGTTCCGAGTAGGACTGGGAGTCCGGCGCCTGGAGGAGGGGTGGAAAGTCAGAGGGCAAGTCTGGATGTACCTTCTGTGTCTTCGCCGGTAGTCGAGAAGAAGGAGGAAGAAGTAGCAGTGGATACCAAGGTCCAGGAAGAGGATAAAGTCACAGTTCCCATCATCGAGTTGCCGACAGAAACGAAACTTAAGGAGAACGACACACCTCTGATAACTGTACAGCCTGTGACACCTGCTGGTCTACCGAATATGGATGGGAACCATGAAATGAACGGATTTGCGATTAAGCCAGATGTCGAGGTTACACCGCGAAAATCTACAGACTCAGCAATGTCCAGTTTGCCAAGAGACTCGATAGATTCGAGGCGAAGTGAACCTAGAAATTCCAGCGAGTTACCTCCTACGGAGCAAAATGAGACTATGAAATCCGCGAGCGAATATGAGGCGTTATTACAACAGTTGCAATTGGATTTCGAAACTTCGGAATTACAACGACAAGAAGAAGTGCATGGCTATGTCGAACGTATAGACGCTTTACAATCGAAATTACAATACTTAGCGAAGGAAAGTGTTGAAGCTGCAAAAATAGCTAAAGGAACAGCTCCACCTACTAGCTTAGAGAAGAAATTGGCTGAGAAAGATGAGCAAATTGCTCTGTTAATGGACGAAGGCCAGAAACTGTCCAAAAAGGAGCTCGCACATCTTACAACAATCAAGAAATTAAGAGCTAAGATCCAAGAAGACAACAAGGAAGTCGCAGAGGCGAAGATGAAACAAGAGAAAGCCGAGAAGGATGTAGCGGTTCTTACAGATCGATTAAGAAGAGCTGAGACATCCGAAAAGAAAGTGCTTGAGAAGCAGAAATTAATTGCACAGCTACAAAACGATCTCAAAAAGATGAAGATGGATAACGAATCTCAAGAGTTTACTATTTCGGAGTTGAAAGAGCAGTTAGAAGATGTGGTTGCTGAATCAAAACAGGCTGAAGCTCAGAAAGCTCATGAAGCTCTAGAAGCAGAGAAAAAACGATCTAAGGATCTAGAGGACGATATTGCTAATCTCAAGATCGAGAAGAACCTTGTTAACGATCGAGCGCAAGCTCATATCAGAGAACTGAGAGAGAAGATGGATAAAGATGCTGAGCGTGCTCGAATCTCAGAATTAGAAATGAAGACCGAGCAGCAGGTTTTGGAGGGAAAGTTGGAAATTATGCGAGCAAGAGCCGAAGAGGTCTCCTCTGGAGCTACTGGTGATGCTCAGGTAAAACTTCTGAGGCAAATTGAGACTCTGCAATCGCAGTACTCCGTTGCTAGTGAGAATTGGCAGGGTATTGAGGCTTCTCTTTTGGCGAGGGCGACGACTCTGGAGAAGGAGAGGGATGAGGCTGTTAAGAGAGAGGCGGATATTAGGAAGAGGACAAGAGAATTGGTAAGCTTCGACATGTCTCTATCAAGATGCAAGTTGAATGTTTGTACTGATAAACTATGCAGACTTTGAAAGCCAAACGCCATGAAGAAGAACTTGAAGACACACGCTCTCAACTTCCAACCTTCAAGCAAGAACTCACAGAACAGAAGTCTAAACTTGACACTCTCCAACAACGCGCCGAAGCTGCTGAGAAGGCTCTAATAGACGCAAGAGCAGTCTTCGAACTGGAGAAACAATCCTGGAAATCAGACTTACAAACTCGTCTAGAAGAGGAACGTCAAAAATGGCATGAAGAAGCCATAACCACCGGATTGGGAGGATACAATAATCGTGCAGATTCCCCTGTTGCCTCCTCTCGACGAGGTCTCACCTCCGAATTCCTCGGACTTCAGAATCTCCAACTGAGAAGAGCATCAGCTCGCTCCATAAACGGGGATACACCTATTCCCGTTAACGGCTTAATACTTGGACGTCGAACCTCTGCTCAGCCAGTAGGTCGTGGGTCTGGACATGGAACACCTCAACGACAAGACTCGAATATATCTCTAAGAGAGAATACAGAAATCCCTCAAACACCATCCATAATGACCGACCACGATGACCGTGATTTCTTTGAAAACAACCCCTCCGCCTCCCCCCACCAAACAATAAACGACATGGTTTCCGTCTCCACCGCCGGCGCCGGACCCTCAGTCCAACTCGTCGAACGCATGAGTTCCGCAGTGCGAAAACTCGAAAGCGAAAAAGTAGCGACGAAGGAGGATTTAGCTCGATTAGCTAAACAGAGAGATGAAGCGAGGAAGGAGATCATAGGGTTGATGAGAGAGGTTGAGGAGAAGAGGGGATTGGAAAAGAAGGCTAAGGAGTTGGAGGGGGAGGTTGGAAGGTTGAGGGAGAGGTATGAGACGACGCTTGAGATGTTGGGGGAGAAGAGCGAATTAGTAGAGGAGTTAAGGGGGGATGTTGGTGATTTGAAGGATATGTATCGGGAGTTAGTGGAGAGAACTGTGAGGTGAACTTTTTTCATTGTGGGGGAGGGATGGTGTATTTTTCTTGAGTTCGGGTATCTTTTCACGGCGGGAAGGGGTTCGGGGACAGGATTGGGGTTCTGGAAGGATTGGGACGAGGGTCAGTTGATGGAGGGGATTTTTGAAACGTAGTTTTGGTAAATGTTATGTTATGATATGAAGGAAGGAAGAAGGAAGGAAAACAGGGCGTTCCCTTGTGGTGGAGGCATTCTTGGAGTTTTATAAGATATACTTTAGTTTTTCCAATCTTAGGTTCGTTTATATACATTACCATTGCATTGCAAGCGATTAGATATTTGTACCTCTGTTCTTATATAGTGACTTATTGAGTTGTAGGGTTTAAAAGGGTATGAATAGAAATAAATGGATGAACGTGTTAAAAGCTTTTGGAGAAGCAAGAGTATTTTTCTTTGATTCTATGTGAGCGACTTTCATAATTATGGGAGGTCTATTCCTTCGTTTTCTGCGCCTCTTTGAATGAATTTCCTAACCTGTAACAGACCCTATATTAGTATCGACCGAAATGAAGAGTTTGAATGATAAAGAAATGTTGAGAAGACGCGGAGGAAGAGGGAAACAAGGGAGATATTTACCTGTGCATCGGGCGTTAATTCTAAAGCGAGATATCCATCAATATCCTTCTTATCTATCTCCGCACCAGCTCTGAGAAGGGCTACTGCCGTATCACCTATTTCACATATTAATCTTCAAACCTTCCATTACTCTCATTTAGATCATAGAAGCCCTATAAGAGAGGGAAAATAGAAATGAACTCACCATGACCCTCAGCACAAGCATGATGCAAGGGTGTTTGACCCGCTACGTCAGTAGCATTTATTGGACTCTTGTATTTCAGGAGTAATTCAACCATTGGAACTGAGCCGACGGCAGCAGCACGATGAATCGCGTATTGGCCTCGTTTATCTTTTACGCGTGCGGAAGCTGGGGTGGGTGTATGTGTTAGGAGGGTGCGGGCTAGATCGAGGTTCTTTTTGGAGGAGACGAAGTGGAGTGCTGTCTTTGTGGGAGGTTAACTTTTGGGGGTGAAAGGGAGTGAGAGGGATGGTACTTGGCCGGAGAAGTCTAAGAGGTGGTTAGCAAGATGAGGGATGAGGAGTGATGGGGGGGGGTGAGAAGACTTACTTTTGGCATTTACGTCTGCTTCTTTACGGAGGAAGAGATTTACTAGGAGGTCTGGCTCTTTGAGGCTTACGGCTATCATGAGAGGTGTCCAGCCTGAACCATCCTAGATTGGTGGTGTCAGAAAAGGACTTTTCTATGTGGCAACAGGTGAGAGGAAGAAGTCAATTGAGAGACGAGAAGTCATGGCCCAAAAGACAAATGAGAGGTTTTAAGAGAGATCAGAACTCACTTGGACATCAACATCGAAGTTCTTTTGTTCAGAGAGAAGAATTGCAATGTCTAGGTGGCCATATGAGACTGCCCAATGGATTGGTAAACGCTCATCATCGTCCTTTAAATATGCGAGTTTTGGATTTGCCTAAGGCTTTCTTAGCTGATGATCTTTACAACCATCTGTAATTTAAAGGGACTTGCATTCAGAAGTGACTCCACAACAGTTACTGAAATTCAAGTCAGTTATGTGCTGAGGTGGGGTTCATAAGAATGGGAATTCTCACATCTTCCATCTCGAGCTGCTTCATGAATAGCGAACTTCGAGGGCTCTTCCGTCTTGGCACTCATTTTGGCCAGTTTTTGGAGATGACAAAATGAAAAGGAAGAAGGTTGAGGTCCTGGATATGAAAGTCTGAAGTTGGAGGTGATTCGTTGATTGGGTAGCCTGATCTGAATGCCTGAGGGTGACACTCGTGAGGCTAGACTTTCAAGATGGAATTTCCTTTTTGACTGAGAACAGTTGGACGAGTCCTAAAGACTTGAGATTAAATTCAAAAGTTGATTGTTTGGCTTAAGAAAGTAATGGCGAACCTCTTAATATCGACAAGGCTCTATCACGTGCAGCTCCCTGGTCCCAAGATCGCGAGAACGCGCTAAGAAAGTTCAAGATCAACTTGACAAGGCTGGAGGACGACCTCGAAGTCTAAACACTTCCACCACTCAACATAACTAGAATCGACAATGGCCGAAGTCGCCCATCTACAAACTCTCGTCAAGGAGAATGGCAAACGGTCAAGAGCGATATTCGCAGCAGGGTCCAATGACGATTCGACGGCGACTGAGGAGGCAGATAAACTAGGAATTGCCTCACGGATGCGCGAATATAATAATGTTATCGAATTGCCTCCTGCTCTAGCAGCCAAGATCGCAAACGCAGCGAATTCTCGAAAGAAGCCGAAGACTGCGTCTGCAGAAACGACAGATGCCGTGGATGTAAGGACGACGAAGTTGATTGAAGGTGTGGCTGCGAAGAAGGAAAGTGTAAATGGATCTTCGATGGCATTGACTGTCCGTGGTCGAGTTGCTGGTGATAGTGCGCTTCCTCCGAATGCCAATGGACCAACAGTACAAAAGAATCTTCCGTCTTCGAGTCTTGTGAGAAAACAGACTGTTCTACAAGTTAAGCCAGAATGGCATGCACCATGGAAGCTTATGAGAGTTATATCTGGACATTTGGGATGGGTTAGGAGTTTGGCTGTTGAGCCGGAGAACAAGTGGTTTGCAAGTGGTGCTGGAGATAGAACGATTAAGATTTGGGATCTTGCGACTGGGTCTTTGAAGTTGACTTTGACGGGACATATTTCGACTGTTAGAGGACTGGCTGTTTCTTCACGGCATCCATACTTATTTTCTTGTGGAGAGGATAAGATGGTCAAATGTTGGGATCTGGAAACAAATAAGGTTATTCGACATTACCATGGGCATTTGAGTGGTGTTTATACCCTGTCTCTTCACCCGACTTTGGATGTCTTGGTTACTGGTGGCCGAGACGGTGTTGCAAGAGTTTGGGATATGCGGACGAGAAGTAATATCCATGTCCTTTCCGGACACAAGGGAACAGTTTCAGATGTCAAATGCCAGGAAGCAGATCCTCAGGTTATTACCTCGTCTCTCGACTCGACAGTTAGATTATGGGATCTCGCTGCAGGAAAGACGATGGGTGTTTTAACCCACCATAAGAAAGGTGTTCGAGCACTGACCATCCATCCAAAGGAATTCACATTTGCAAGTGGGAGCACGGGAAGTATCAAGCAATGGAAATGTCCCGAAGGAGCTTTTATGCAGAATTTCGAAGGCCAAAACTCGATCATCAACACGCTCAGTGTCAATGAGGATAATGTTCTCTTTTCTGGTGGGGATAATGGTTCTATAAGTTTCTGGGATTGGAAATCAGGACACAGGTTTCAAGCTCTGGATACGACAGCTCAACCTGGTTCATTAGATGCTGAGGCTGGAATCATGAGCTCGACTTATGATAAAACGGGCCTTCGATTGATATGTGGAGAGGCAGATAAGACCAGTAAGTTTAAATCCTCAAAATTTTATCGAATAGCAGGATTAACATCTTTTTAGTCAAAGTATGGAAGCAAGACGAAAACGCAACACCCGAAACCCACCCTCTAGAATGGAAACCCACACTCGGTCGTCAAAAGTTCTGATTTAGCTGTGCTGTAACGATATACCAAAGAAGGGAAAGCATTGGAGGCGCACGGCGTTTTAGAATATATAATTCATTGTACAATCAAGTCTTTTATACTAGACTATCTATCCTATCTTGGTATAACTTATCATGTAATCCCAATACCCCATCCGTACCTCTATCATGACATCAAAACCCCAACCCCTTAACCTCCGGATCATCCTTAAAAGCCTGCTTGACATCCTCCTCCCCAACCACCAATCTAATCTTCCCCGTCCTCTCCGCCCTCCTCATCTCCAACCCCACAACCCCCGCCTCCATCAACTCCACCGCCGAACTCCCCATACCCAGTACCCTCGGTGTCTTTCCCCCATTATACCTAACTATCTGCTTCCCCCCATCCCTAACCTTATCCGCCTTCGTAACATCACATAACAAAAACTCCGCAATCTTCGAACTCCCCGTATCCATCCTCGTCATCCTCCTCGCCTCATCAATAACCTCTCCTAAAAGCGACTCGCCAATCCCCGTCCTCCTCGTCTTCGCCAATAACGCAGCCAACAGAATCTTCGACGCCAATGGTAACCCTCTCAAATATTGTTGAAGAGGGCTACTAGTCGCTTCATTAATAGCCCTCTTGATCGTCGCTATCGTTACCTTCCCCAAATTCTTACTAACCCTTTCTTTCTCAGCTTGCTCTATTTTCTCTTTCTTCTTACTAGGAGTATTTGGCGCCGTTGGGTTCAATACGTCCGATTCGGCAATTTCAACTGCCCTTCGACAAATATCTAATGCCCTTCTTGCATCCCCCGAAACAGCTGCTACCTTTCTAGCAGCAAATTGTATAGCATCACTTGTAACAACATCTCCATCTACACCTTCTAATCTCGATTGAATAATCTTCATCAATTGTTCATGTGTATATCCGGGAAATGTAATTCTCGTTAACCCTAATCGCGAACTGATTTTATTACTTAATGTTCGTTCGGGAAGATCCATCGTATTTGCTACAGCGAGAACGATTAATCGAGAATGACGAAGTCCAGGCCAGTTGAAAAAGTTATACATGACACTTTGGTTTTTTGTGACAAGTTGATCTAATTCATCCATTAAGACGACACAGGGTACTCTTCGGGGAGATGGGTGGTTGAATTCTCGTTCTAATAAATCGAGGGCGTGGGAGGGGGAGACCCGATCTCCCTTTAATGCTTCCCAGAGGAGAGAATATGATTGATGAGGATCCGTAACCTTCATTCCGTTGATTTCTACAAATATGAAGTCGTCGAGTTCTTCGGCTAGAACGGAGGCGTTGAGTTGTTGGACGACTTCTCGTACGGTGGCTGTTTTACCAGTTCCTGGTGTCCCGGATATGTAGATGCAGGCACCAGTTCCTTCCATGATGGCCGCGGAGAGATGGGAGTAGACCGAGGAGAATTCTTCTTCCCGGCAGGGGAGACTTGAGGGGACAGAGGCGACGTGGAGACGAGATCGAGCGGTTTGAAATGGTGAGAAGTCTACGTGGTCTGGATCTAAGAAACGGGTTCCTAATGGCGTAATTTCAAGAGGTCTTTTGATAATTATTCTATTGTTTTTATATTAGTTTATATATGCCAGTGAGTTATCGATTGTAATAAACGTATATAGCAGAGGAAGCAAGTACAAAGAAATAAAAATATGCATGCCTTTTATGACTCGGTGTGAGTAACTTCGAAGGCGTCCGTGTCTTCTTAGGTGTAGAAATACCAGAAGTCTTCTGTTTCTTCCTAGGCGTCCTCAAGATCTCGTCATCGTCAGGATCTCCACCTCTAAAATCATCATCTTCTTTCGTATTCTTGACACCCTTCCTCTTTCCAGCACCTTTCGTAATAAGCTCTACTCGATGGAGAAGCAGCATCAGCTCCCCCTCGTTGTTTCGTGGAAAGTCATCCCAATTTATCTCATCCGAATATCTCGTAGTTTGGTTATCGCAAGCCCGTCGACAGAAAAAAGTGTTCCCGAAGTCCTTCGATTTCCTGGGAATAGTTCCAGTATGGTATTTCCTGTCGAAAGCTTGCTTGCATAGAATGGTGGCCGTGCCATTGAATGTATCAAGAGAATTGACATTCGTGCCTGGTGTAATATACACTTCATGCTATCGACACATTAGCATTTCTTCCCCCTAGCCGGCTTCCAGAACTTACAGGAAGAAAATCCATCCTTTTCTTCGGCCCTTTATGAATATCCTCTTGACTCGTAAACCCTATCCAAAAAATCAGCATCCCATCCCTCCTTCATTCAAAGGAAATCCATACACATAAGATCCGCCGCTCTCCCCTCATCCTCATCATCCAAAAAGTTTAAAATAATTCCCACCCAAGGAACATTCGTATTTCTCCCCTGAACCAAAACCGGATCTCCAACCCTAAACACCACATCTCCTTTCCTCGCACCAACAATCTTATCCTCTACTCTCTCCAAAGCATTCGATTTCGCAGTCGCATTCGTTGTTCTCCTCTTTCTCTTCCTCGGCGTATTTGTAGACCCATCTTCTTCTCCGTCACTATCCTCAATAACCCTGGTTTGCGACTCGTAAATCCATTCCCATCCCTCTTCATCTTCTGAATCGCTCCCAGCTCCAGTTAGGAGTTTCTTCGCTCTAGCAGCTTTCTCCGCTTTCTCCTCTTGTGGCGTGCGTGCTGAGGATTTCCTAGGCATCCTGAAGTCCGATTCCTCTCAATCGGTGCCGTTGGCAGTCGCAATTAGGGTGGTAATAGCTTCGAGGTTGGTCTCCCCTTGTGAATGTTAAAGTGCTTGCATGGTTCACCGCGGTTGCTATGGGCAAGCGCGACGCGTTCTCGCGACCCTTGAAACCGGACAATGCGGCCGCAAATGCGGGATTGGGCTTGTGATTGAGGGGCAACATGTGATTCTCCAATATTTTCGAACAACCCCCCTCATTTGAAGCTCAAGCTCTCGCAATACCTTCACCCACCTCCTTAACAAAAACCCTCATACTCCACCCTTAGAGCGTGCTTGGAATGGCTTCCAAAGGCCAACAAGGTAAACCTCCCCCCAAACCTCCAACAACAAACTAATCACTTCCCCCACAGTCGATATCACCTCCCTCCCCACCGCCCAACTCTCCCAAATAAAAAAACAGTTCGACGACGAACTAGAACATCTCACGAATTCCTTCTCCCAATTACGAGCCGCCCAGGTGAAATTCAGAGAATGTATTAAGAGTATTCAAGATGGAGTTAATGGACAGGCTAAAGGTATGTTAATTCCTCTTTGAGTTTTATCTTATTCTCTCTTATTAGGGCGAAGAAGGGAGAGGAAGAAAATGTAGCCTTTGAAAGAAGAAAGTGGGTTGTCCTTAGAAGTAAGACGGAAATATCGAATATGAGAGGAAAGCTACATATTATAGAAGAGAGGTTTAGGAATGATATATGACAGGATTAATGTTCACATCCCACCCCCATCTCTAGGAAAGAAAATTCTCGTCCCACTTACAGAATCCCTTTACGTCCCGGGCAAGATGGTAGATACAGAAAACGTAATTGTAGATGTCGGAACTGGCTTTTATGTTGAGAAGGTACCTCACCCTCGTCCCGTCACCCCATATGACTCTATCTCTCAACCTTTCGTCATCCGCTATTGTAGAGTGTATATTGACGTTTTAATCAGAACACAAAAGACGCCGTCAAATTCTACACTGCGAAAGTCGACGAATTATCCACCAGTCTAAAAGACCTCGAGGAAATAGTAAAGAGCAAATCGAATATGTTACGTATGGTTGAAGAAGGTATTTGCCCAATATCTAGTCCTTTCGCCATACGGGTCACATCACGATTGCAAAATCTCATGCTAACAATTCATTGCAGTATTAAGTAGAAGACTTACTTCTGCTAATGCCGGCCCTTCATCTGCCACAGCAGCAGCTTGAGAAATCATTGCGACCAGTTCCGTTACATAAAAGAGAGGACTCGGCCGCAAAGGCAAGCCACGAAAAAAAAATACCCCAGTCAAAAATACCGCAAAACTTCAACCATTTTCCGAAATTTGAATGTGGCCATCAAGAGATACATATAGGAAGAACACCAAGCGGGTAAAGAGAAAGAAAAGCTTGATCATTAGCGATGAAAATTCCACATTAACCCACCCGTTCTGTAAATATCATCCGTGGTCATGGGCAAGAGATCTCGGGATGAGGAGTCCAGTCATGGCCCCGATTCTTTTCGACACTCGCATCCTTAAGATATCCCTGTATCGTTTGCACCTCTTCAATGAAGTATTCGAGTGGCCCCTTAGTTTCCTTCCCGAAAAACAAAGAACTCAATCCCATGTCCCAATCTCGTGCTTTTGTGGTTTCTTCAATCGACTCCATTTCAGAGTCCCATGCCGGATGAAACATGGACACACTCGCAGCCATTTTAGGATCACCTTGTGTCGCATAGCTCGGCCATTGCCGGTGGATTGCAATTTCGACAATATACCCAGTGTCAATTAGCAAATACTGAATCACACTTCGTAGTTCAACCCCTGTGATCTCTATGGCACTGCCTGTTGGAGGTCTTGGCCGAATGTCAGGATATTCCAGCCCAAGTTTATCTACTCGAGTACGGGTCTTGGCCGAAACTGATTCCGCAACAATAGCATACAACTTGCCTGGAATCGGGCTGATGGAGTTATCCGATGTTACCTCCAGTTGCCAATCGATTCCTCTAAATCATACGTTAGCTCATAAAAGCCGAAGGAAAGCCATTTACACCAATCCAAATCCAACACAAGCAGATTGTAAGTACTCACTTCTCAATGTCGACCGTTGTAATATCAATCCTACGGTTAGTCCTATTATCGACAAACAGTCGAGTGGAACCAAGTTGGTATTCGTTCAGATCAGACTCGAGAAGAGTGTCAACATCGGCCTCAATTCGATAGTGTTGTCCATTAGAGGTCTTAAATGCCACAACTTCAGTGTTTTTGAATTTAATCTCCTCGAGTGTCTGGGTGCGCCCTTGAGCGGGACAGAACTTTTCCGGCCAGTTGATAATAATCTCTCTCAACTCCATCGCAGTTTCAACACTTCCAAGTCTAGTCCTCTAGATTAGTTATGCTTACACAAAACAAGTTCACTCTTTTTAGTCGAACTTACTCTTTGTCAAATTTACTCTGTAGACGTGGGTTACTCAGCATTTGAGTAAAATCTTCAAGTTTCTGTCCATCTTCCTTGATCAATGTACTCTTGAACCTCGTTAGTTCAACATGGCCAAATCTCACCCTCATCTGCATGCAAGATTTCAGGTTGGCTAGCTCAAGTAGGTTTTCAGTTAAGTGCCGTGAGAATTGAATAAGATTGTCCTCTTCTATTTTGTCTCGTATTTGCTTGTACTTAACCTTTTCTTCTGCCGAGAGTTTATTGCCAATCAACTCGAAATATTTCGCCAAGCGAGGCTTGAAAGTCATAACTCGAGGCCGAATATGAGTTCTCATCGTACTCGCGAGAGGTGGAACAATGATATAGACTGGGTTAGCCATTCTCTCGCGGACACGAGCGTTTTCGATTGCCTTTGTAATACATTCAATCACACTTGCGCCATGTTGGACGTTCGACCAGGATGATATCTTCAGGTGTTGTAGTCTATCGTTCCACTCAATATGGGCCCTGTACTCTGTTCGTATCTTGTCCAAGGCCTCTAGACGGTGGCCGAACAGATCGACAGGCTTTTCATCCTTATCCCAGAGGTAATAACCAATAATGGAGAATTCTTCTTCTGGATCGGGGGCGTGTAGATACCTGCCGAGCTCAGCAGCATTAGCAGCCTTCTCTTTGAGGTCTCGATCCTTTCGGGTTGTGATTAGGCCTTGTGGTGTTGCCCATAGATCCTTGGTGGGCTTCGATGAGCCATAGCGCGAGACCGCCGGCCCCAGTCGTACATCCCTTTGTGAGTGGCTGGGGTTTGAGGGAGTCGTAGAGGGTCTTAATGGTTGAACACTCCCTTGAAGAGATTGGTTCGGGTATCCTGGTGGCAATGGAAGCCCTGGTGGTGGGCGCAAGACTAGAGGGGTTCGAGAGCTTGTCGGTGGTTGCAAGCCCAGTGCTGGGCGTGGGATGGCAGACAAGTTGCCAGGAGCAAAATGCAAGAGGTTTGATGTTGTGGAAAAAGAAATGGCCGACTCCTTATCCCATTCTAAACACCATCACCTTAGCCCGCATTCTCCAATTGCTATCAGGAAGGAATCCATACGTTTTGCATTCAATTCCTCGAAGCTACCCCAGTATACCATTAGCCAGACCAGTAACATAGAACAGAGGGAATCGGTGCTGGCTGACCTGGTCAGAGAAGTCATCTCGAAAGATAGAGGATAGTGGAAGAGATAAAAGGAGGGCCTAGACGCTCGACAACAACGCAACACTTCGAATGCCGGTTGGCAATATAAAGTTCTCCATGTGCAACGGCCAAAATTGAATTGGCAACACGAACCCAGCGTGGGCAAAGAAAGGGAGAGGACGCGGTGGCAGGCCAAAGGTGAATCGGAAAAGGAATTGGTTGCAAGTGGTTGGAAGTGCCTGACGTGGGTTGCTCCTTCGAGTGCTCAGAGGCTCTTTCCCCAAGCAGGGCAGCACGTGAGCTCTCTGTTTTGCCCCAGGGGCCCTCGCGGATCCCGACACGAACAGCTCTGGCCCGGGTGCATTATGCTTGTTCTGCGTGGAAGATGTTCTTTCCACCAAGGGACGAGGCGTATAGGATACTTTTCCATTCTGCACATCCCATCTCGGCATAGCAATACTCGCTCCTCAGACTTTTCCCCAAGGCTCTTACTCGTGGCGCGCTTGCACACTCAACCATGGGGGTTCCTCGCCCTGTCCCTTTCGTTCAGCACGCTTGTGTTATGGGGGCCGTTAGGGTCCAGCATGCCTCCAAATCTACTACGTGCTCGAGGAAGAATTTAAGGACGCTATACTTTCCTTGGATATAAATTGAACAAGTAATAAAGTTAATAAGAAAAGCATATCCGGAAGTATAACAATACTCTTTTATAATCTAACTTTATAGTTAAGTAAGAAACTTGGTAGCTATATTTAGTTATAAGTTAGAGCGGCCCGGTCGAGAAGCTGATTCGAGGAATTTTCACATACTAGAAGATATGTTTCGGTTCTCCTATAATTTATATAAGCGTAGAAGCTTGTTAAGAAGGTTTGCCATCAGCCCGGTAGTTAATCCAGCGCTTGTTGGTGATAGGAGGTCACTCCTGTAGCATGTTGTTTACAAGCCACTCGCCAACGTCAAAATCCTACAACAGGCGAGGAGGAAACTACAACCTTCAAGTTCGATATCCTTTCAATGCCTGCTAGTAATATAGACCAACCTAGCAACTCGCAATCTCCGCACCGAAAACAAATCCTGTGTCCTTACCCAAACACAGAGGCTGGTGGTGTCTTGTCCTAAAGCTTCCAGCAAAGCCACCAGCTCGGATCCATTGAGCCTAACCCGGGGACCGACTTTGTATTGATGTACTCAAAGGATCTTCGCGATTCAAACTGTGCCTCCAAAACCAATACTCGCGGCCAACAGGATCTGGCGTGGGCACCTGTTTGTATAAATAAATGCCGTTGGTTCCTGCCAAGACCCTGCTGATGGCGTGCGTCGCCTGCGCCCGCGCTGGGGTCCGGCAGTGAGGATGGGGATGGTGGGAGCTTATGACAACCTTTGCTCTCTACCACCACCACGCAAATGATTTCGTCCGAATAGTAGGATTGGATGAAGAGCTCGACTCTACGATATCGCTCTCTCTCCAGTATTTGTGTTTGGAAGTATGCTCTTATCTTTGCGGCGATTTTGCATCACCTCATGAAGCTTACCTCATTCTGGCTTCGCAAGTCTATTTCGGGCGGTCCCAGAGGCTCAGCTCGCCCGAATCCCACTCCTTCATAACACTTTGCACTCCCCAACACGCTTTCACATCACCCATTAACCAAAAGGCACAGTATTACAGCACGTATTTCTATTTCCGCCGATGCCTCACCTCCATATGTAAAGCCGCCTTCCATCCCATCCTATTCCGTTCCTCTATTCCTCATCCTCAATCCTATCCATCCTTTCTCGCTCCAGCTCCTCGCAATTCTCTCCACCCGAACAATTTTCATAATGTTTCCCACAGCGTTCCTTTTGTTACTCCTTCCTCTTGTCGTCTCGGCAACAGATCCTGTTTGTATTGAATCCGATCAAGGATATGATACCAGACAAGTTGCATATTTCTACAATTCATTTTGTGAAGATCTAGATACTAAGGGATATGTAACTGATACACAAGTGTACGGATTTCCTATCATGAGTTTGGGGTTTCAACCTGCAGCTGGGAGTCTTTGTGATTTGAATAAATGTCTGGGCGGTTTCCAGACGTTGGTTGGTGATTGTAAGTCGCCCCCACCTCTGAACGTTTCCAAGTAATAATAACAGAGAAATAGGTCAAAATTCAAACAACAACACAGTCTACGGAACAGGAAGTTATGATGCTGGCTGGGGAACATTCAATTTTACCATTGGTTCTGGAGGTATAAATGCTCTTGGCACCGCAACGGATACCGCAGCAGTGACAACAGTTCGAACCGTCATCACTACTACAATCTGTCCTACTCCTAGAATTTCCAGCTCGACGATCCTTTCGAGTAGTTCTTCGTCCGATTCTTCTTCAACGTCTTCTTCTTCAACACCTGATTCTTCTTCAAATACCATAACAAGTACGACGATCCTCACAACCACAACAAGTATAACCAGCACATTCACTGACATCGCCACTCTCCCCTCATCAGTGGCAAGCTCAACAGACTCCTGCTCCTGCACCGACACCCCCACTCTCTCCTCAAGTTCAACAACCTCCACCACCGACATCTCCACTCCCACTGAAGCAGCCACAAGCCCAATAACCTCCTACACCGACACCCCCACTCCCTCCTCAGATTCAACAACCGCTTTCACCGACACCCCCACTCCCTCTTCAGATTCAACAAACTCTTTCACTGATACCCCCACTCCATCCTCAACAGCCGCAAGCTCAACAGACTCTTGCCCCGACATCTGCACGCCCCCCTCGGCCGCCGCAAGCCCAACAGACTCATCCACACCGACCCTTACAGAATCCTCCTACTCTCTCACCACACCACCCTATCAAGTATCAAACTCAACCTCCGACTCCTCAGACACCTCGAATTCCACAGCCGCGACAACTGCTTCAGATAGCGGTGTTGGAATACCCGCCGCTACCACAACTCTACAGATCGATACGGGAAGTTTCACGAGTTCGATTATTTCATCGACACCTACGGAGTCGGCTGTACCGAGTTTTGTTACTACGAGCGGTGCGGATGTTGTTAAAGCTGGGGGGTTGGGGTTGTTAATTGTAGGAGGGTTTGCGGTTTTGTTTTTATAGATTTCCTTTTGGAGGATATCGGAGCGTGGAGTCAAGGTACCAGTTACATATTGTTTTGGAGTTTGGGGGGGGAATAGGAAATGTCCTTTCGGATGGATGGATACCCGGTGTTACATTTTTGGAGCGGGTTGGGAATATGTATATTTTTATCCTTAGTAGATAGAGGATGGTCTTGATGTGTATATATTTTAGAAGAAATTATTTGAACGTATCTCTATTAGTCTTTTCTTTTTATTCTCACTTTCTTATGAAAATAGTTGTTATTATTGTTGTTGTTGTTGGGAGCGAAGCACTCGTAAATTAATATTACGTTAATCTAAATAGTAATATGCGGAAGCACATCTGTATAAATTCCCTTTTTTCGACTTACTATCTTAGATCATATGGCTAAAACCCGATTCTCGATGAATTTATGCTGATTTGCATTGCGATTTGTAGAGTCAAGAGTCAAGAACCTAGATTCGACATTGGTAGATCAACCTAACCCTATTTAAATATCGGAGTAAATTTCTCCAACCAATATTCCCTAAGATTCAAGACTTTTCTTACCTACATCTGCTTTACAAACAAATGCCCTTAACTCAATGTATAATATAAGCAACGACAAGAAAATCCTTAATAACAAAAACTTCTAGCATGCACCCCACGCTAACGACCTCAAACTATCAAATTTTATCCTCTTCGGATTCGACCTGAGTAAGCCCGTTCCTAAATCTATTGATAAATGTTTAGAACGCGATAGGAGAAGTCGTGCAGTGGCTTCGAAGAGTCATTGTGTAGCGAATGCGACCTCGAGCGGCGACTGCGTCCTTGCTAGGTATAATTCCGATGATTGCTTTGGCTATATTATAGTCATTGCGTGTGAACAATTTGATCCTAGATATCTCCTCGTATATTTCTTAATAATACTATGGCGACATAGAATAAATTTTCTTACTTGAAAAAAGGGAAAAGTGAAGAGATCATCTAAATTTACAATAGGGATATTTTTCTTTGGATTTAGGAGTTAGGAAAGGTCTATAAATAACCTCGGAATCTTAAACAAGAAGTTTATCAAAAACTAAAACAATCAGGATGGGCCATGACAATTGCCGCCCTCACGCTTGCAGTGTTAGGACCTTTTTGGTCCTCATTTATTATTTTTATACTTATTATTTTTTTTTTCTTAATTCTATTGCTTCTTTCTTTTTTCTTAAGATATAGGAGTCTGTAGGTTATTACAGGATTATCTTTAGAGTTGATACTTGCACGTTCTAACAACAAAATGATATCTGACAACAACAAAAATAGAAGCTGAGACTTACCTGCAACCCTTTAACATAAAAGACCCTTGTTATCTTCAAGGAGTATATCTAAAAAATCTCTTAAGCATAAAAACAAGTGTGTCTTCCTCTAGTATACAACATATCATCATCGATTAGCTCCACTAAAAAGTGTAGAAGGAAGTGTACCTCAGCTAAAACCTTCGAACGTAATGTAAGAATCTCCTCCGACGAAAGAAATAAGGTATAAATATCCCTTTAACCGTAAAATTCTTATTTTCTACAACTTATTTATTCTTAATTTATTTTAATCTCTACTTGAAAGAAAAAAATAGAACGAGTAATTAAAAGGTGAGAAAACCATCTGCTTAAAGTCGGACTTAGAGGGGTATATAAAGTATCGATTTCCTCTTATATTTAAATATATAGCATTGTCAAAGGCGCACTGGATAATAACGTTGTTCTCATATAACCTCGATGCTATTTTCCTATCTTGTTAAAAGAACTCTTTATTACATTTTCGCAGTAGTAATAGTAGTTCCCAAGGAGAAACTTGAGGCATATATTCTTTCAAAGTACTTAAAAGAGCTAGAGAGATAAATTACGAGCGGGTGGCTGATAGTAATATCTAACTTAATAACAAGAGGATTTTCAAATGTAAAACGTAAGAAAGCTTTTTAAAAACAAAATAAGTTCCGAAGAATTTACTGCTAGAGAAGTAATCAGTACATAATTAAATCGGAAAAAGAGGAGAGGAAGAAGGATGCATTCTCAAGAGCAGAAGTGCCCGAGGCTATCAGGAAGTAGCCTCCCATAACTTATATTGAGTGGATTTAGCGTCGCATATCGTTTTCTAATAAGTTCTTATAACCTTTTTTTATGTCTCGCAAGTTTTAAACATATTTATAAGGTTTTAGTATATTCCTTTCGGAAGAGGGTATAGTCAACTGCAGTATCTATTTTCTAAATTCCTATATTATAAACTGCTACATAAGTAAGGCTAAGGTTAAATTAAGCATGCAGTCATGCAATGTGATATGTCACATAGAATATTACCAAATTTAGGTATATTATCTCCTACGATAGAATACTAATTCTAGATATCTCTCTTTTCAGTATTAATTTTAAATAAACCGAGAAAGTAAAAAGTGATAAGATTAATCTATAAGTACTTCCTCGTTCGGTAAATATATATTATCCTTATCTTGGAAATCAAGAATCGATAGGTTATGAAGCTCTACGTCTTAGCTTAATTAAGCTTCGATAACTATTTCTAGGAATTCTTTTTAGTTGTGATTCTCTTAAATATAAAGTAGACAATCAAATAATAATAAAAAGAAAACAAAATATTATATTATTTCCAGAATGCATAGAATAGAGAGGAGTTAATAACAACTTACTCCTTGACAACAAAAATTACTCTCTTACGTTTTTTTAAAAACATTTAGGGAGGATAGCAAGGACATAATAGAGAAAAGAATATTACCTTATATCTTTTTTGCATTAGTATAGCTCTTTAAAATAATTCTTAACTTCATTTATCATAGTTTAGTCATCTTTTCGTTTAATTATTAGCTTACCTTCTAGTTCCGGAATGACGTTCAATTTATACCCAAGATTTGGATGGAGAAAGGAACGTGGGATTGATTTTTCTTTAACCTTGGGAAGATTGGATTAAAAAGTGTTAGATTAAATTTAATTTTTTAAAGTGAAATAGCAAAAAAATCCTTTAAAACTCCATATTCATACTCTGTGATTTCAAGTGATTATTAACTGAGTTTGAGACTATTCTTCTTTAATTAAGACAACACTTGGCACTAGGAGGCTAATAGCCCTACTAATCGTCTTGCCAGAGAAATCTCTCGGGATAGAATGATACTTGGAAGACTCAAAGCAACAGGTGTTACCACCCTATCACATCTTTTTTGCGAACGTCAAAATAAGACAATAGTTAGTAGTATAGGAAGCTTCTCGCGGCAAGAAAATTGATAATTGCATAACATTATATTTCAGTACACCCATTTCTAAAAAAACGAAACTTACAGCATGTAACTCTAATCATTAGCACAAAGTAGGAACAATGCAATGTGAAATTCAATCGATTATTTAATCAAATAACCTGAAAATCTCCCTAACGACGCCTCGACTCTTCTCGAGCTAAAATAAACCCGGACTCAAAATAACCCAACATCAAGTCTAAGCCTTTTAGTAAAGAAAAGGAATTTTATATCCTACTAAAGTAATCTACACTCCACAATCCCCGAAACACTGATGGCTCAAAAAAACCAACTCATCCCCTCCATTTTCCCTCCTAATGATTATCTATTTTCCTCACCCACTGCTCCGGCACCATCTTCTTACTCCTCTCCTCCTCCTCAGCCGTCGTCGGACGAACCTGTACATCAGCCCCCCCCTCCTCCTGCACTCTTAAACCCTCCCCTTTCCCCGGTTCCGGTTTCAGTTTCGGTTTAACAGATAATTTTTTTTTAGGTTTCGACTTCACAGCTACAGGTTTTGGTCCTCGCCTTAGTTTTGGTTTACCAATAGCAGTAACCTTAGTGAGCTTAACCTTAACATTTGATTTTGGTTTCAGCTTAGGTTTCACGAATTTTAAATGCTTGATTTTTGGTCTTTCTACTGGTTTTGGTTTTTCGGTAAGGGTGAGAGGTTGAGGTGTGGGTTTTGGTTTGTTTTTGACTACTCTTGAAGGCATGATTCGGGTTGATATAGTTGATTTCTTAGGCTGTTTTGGTTTAGCAGTAGATGGTTTTGGCTTGGGTATGGTTGAGGAGGTGAGAGAGGGTGATGGACCTAAGGGATGGGGGCTGGAGAGTTTGGTCAGGGAGGAGGAGTGTTTGGTGGGTAGTGTAGGAGCTTCTTAGGGAAGTTGGCTTCGTTTGCTGAGGTAACGAGTGGGGGTGGATTGCTCGATGCCATTTTTGCTTGTGTGTTTGGTGGGTTTGATGGAAAGGGGAAGGAATAGATAGGGATCAAGCTGGGGATTGTATGTCGAGGATAAGACTTAATTAATGGATAGAAGATAAAGGAATGGATAAAGAGGGACCGCACGAGTTCGAGAGTGAGTGAGAGACTGAAAGAAAGTGAACGGACATGAAGGAGAGCTAGAAATATGAAAGGAGACTTTTACGCAATACTATCAAAATCGGGAATTTCTAACGGAGAAGTCAAAGATAATTAGGCACATTCTTTCCGATAACGAAGGTTTTTGCGAGAATGCACTTGATTGAATGTAGATCATACATAATATCGCACATTAGTACACAAGGAAGCTATTACTTTTCTCCCTTCCTATCCTCGTCCAGTAACTGGAAGATCCCTAATTCTCAATTGCTCCTCAATCAACTTCCATCTTCCAACCTGTTTCTCCTTATCAATTGGTGTGATTCTCCTTCCAAAGACTTGAACATTGGGTAGTTCGAGTAATTCCTCTTTCTCCTGTAAAACCTCGAAAAGCGTCTTTGGTTGGGGGGGCTTGGCATAATGTTTTAGAAGTGCTTGGACTGTCTTTGATGGTTGAATGCAAGCATCTGATATCCGGATTCCGGTCAATTGTAACATGCGCTTGAGAACCTATAAAAGTAAGTTAGCAAGAGTTGATAGCAGAATAAAGATAAGACTTACAGCAAATTTGACATCGGTTTTTTCCAAAGAGACTTGTAACCACGAAGGATCCCACGACGCAATGAGCTCTTCATATGTCGCAAATTTCGAAGTACCATTCTTCAATGGATCCAACTCTGACCTATCCGCCGCAACATCCTCTTCTGATTCCGTAGGATTGTCATGTTCTTTCGTCTCGTCGTAAACCTTCTCCTCAACCTCCTTAACATCAAGAGGATCCTCTTCCGATCTTTCTGCCGCAACATCTTCTTCCGATTCGGTCGGTTTATTCTCCGGAGCTGGCGAAAGACTCTCCACAACATCCTCCATCGAAACGCTCTCAGGAAATACCAAATCGACATCCCTTCCCACAACCTTAACCTGAACCTCAAGCGTATTGTCCACTCCAACCCCTCCTTTCGAAATATTCTTAACACTCTTCCCCGCCTTCTGTAAGCTCAAAACCTCCACTACGGCCCTATGCAACGCAGCCTCAATCTCCATCCTATCAACCAACACATCCCTCCTAGCAAACCCATCAAACCTCCTCGCATAAGCCACCTTATCAAACCCCACCTCTTCCAACCCCTCCCAACTCAACGCCGGATGATAATCCTCGCTAAATTTCACCTCACTCTTCAATTTCCTCTCCTCCCTCTCCTCCTCCTCCTCTTTCGCCTCTTTCTCCTCCGTCCTATCGAATTTACTCATTCCTCCATAAGGATCTTCCAATCCGGGAGGTTGATCTGTACCCCATATCTTCCTTCTAACCTTCTCCGTAAAAGCGACTTTTTTAGATCGGAAAGCCGAGGTGGAGAAAGAGGTGGTTTGGTGTTTGCATGTCGGACAGAGGTATTGTGTGTGGGTGTGGAGGATTGTCCGAGGGGTAAGGAGGTCAATTGACCTGTTTAATTGGGATATTCGTCGCATTTTGGTGGTGGGGTTGGAGGGTGAAAGTTGGACTTGTGAGGTTCGTTTGAGGGTTGATGGGGAAGTTTTTGGGCATGGCGCGCTACCGAGGGGTGTGGCAAGGGAGGGGATTTGGCTTGGCTGTTTGCGGCGACGCATCCATTATTGTCTGTCAACCTTGAGAGCTTACCCCGAGGTCTGACAAGACGCATTATCATTGTTGGCAGACGGTACGATTAGAAATTCGATATTGGATGATGTGATTCTGTCAGAAGAGAGATCTTAGACGATCGAGATCGATTTCCTACCTTTACAATTGGCACAAGCTATATCCTCAAAATGCGCTTCACAATCCTCCTACCCATCTTCACCTTAATCCTCACCACCATCGCAGCCTGTACGTCCCCCATTCTCTCCTCTCTCCCAAACCCTAACTAACCTCCTCCCACAGCTCCACCCTCCTTCTGCAAATGCACCTGCTTCACAAACAGTACCATAATACCCCTCTCCACCCACTCCGTCGATACCTCCAAACCCCAAAGAGCATCCGGAGCAACATGTGCAACTTGCAACAAAGCTTTCTGCTTATCCCAACGTTTACCGATTTGTAAGGATGCGGAGGAGAAAGATGTGTTTACGACTTGTTTTCAGAGGGATAGTAGGAAGGATCAGATTGTGGTGATTACTTTTATTTGTGCGACGGTTGGGTTGTTGGGGTGGGCGGGGGTGAGGAAGGTTGTGGAGAGGAGGAGGATCGGGGTCGAGGGGGATGGGGGGCAGTATGCTAGGGTTGGGGGGAGGTGATTTGAGTGGAAGGGGGGAAAGGGGGGTTTGGGTGGGATTAGGTGGGTGGAGTTTAGGCGTTGGGGATATGAATTGATTTAGCTTGGGATATCTATAGAGTAGTGAAGGACACCGACAGGCTGCAAGAGGTTTGAATGAAGAATTGCGACTCGTAGAAGTTTATTGGTTCTATCTATACACGCTGCATGAGAATATCACCAGATATTAGGCCATACCTTCCATCATCCTCCCCCTCTCCAAAGAAGGAAAGTGATCTATGAGAGCTATATTATATTCATATTTTTAAATAATCAAGAAAGCCTCTTATCTTTGAATACAACATGCAATATAACCTAACACAAGTACTGTAAAGAGAGAAATAAACTAGGCCCCACCTCATCAATCCATTATATCATTAGGACCGTATGAAAATTTTAAGATAATTTTATTCTACTGATATAAATATCAGTATATCCATTCTAGAATTCAGAACCAGTTGTTTGATATTAGGTAGATGAGAACTAAATCTACATATTAAAAATTAATAATAATATATATTTATATATAAGGTTCACGGCCATCCATCTATCATGTAATATATTATACAAGCTACCTATTTACTTTCATATCACTCATCTACTCCCAGTAATTCCTAAGTATAAATAAAAATAACACAAGAAAATATACAGTTTTATCATTAGCTGATATATTAATCCGTTAAACTAAAATTTTATTTTGAAATAATTTGATTATATATAATACAAGATCATAAATCCTCATCACTATCACTATCATCCCCAAAAATAGCTTTAAAAACCGCCTCTCCAGCCCTCTCTCCCTCAAGCGCCTCATTCCTCTCCCTATCAACAACAACAACAAACTCCTCCTGTTCCACCTTCCCCTTCCCTTCACCTCCTTCCTCATCACCCATCTCATTCTCTTTTCCATTCCCGCCAGTTTCTTGCCTACTAGTCACAGAGCCAGTACCAACACCCCAATTCTGACCTCTCATCATCTCATCAATTGCCCTCTTACCCACTAAATCCGGTGCTTTCCTCATCTCCACCCCTGCATCATTATGTTCCATACTCCCAGGCTGAACAAGGCTAGGAGGTTTAACATTAAACCTCTTACATAATAATCTCGTCGGATACCAATTCTTCTCACTTCTAGTCAACGGACCATACATTCTCAACCTCGCCGCCTGTTCCGCCGGATCCTCAGGTTTAGGGATCGGTTTGTTTAGAAGAGAATCTGTTATGGAGGGAGTTGCTGTAGTGTCTGAAGAAGTGGGGATGGTGGTTGAGGAAGTGAATCTCGTGGCCATCATTCCGGACATTGGTTTGAAAATCTGTGCGCAGTTTGCGAATTCTTTGAGTTCTTTGAGATAATCCTCTTTTGATACTCCTGCTGCTTTTTCTGGGATAGAGGGTGTTATTTCGATTTGGTATTCGAGGAATGAGCGATAGCGATTGCGTTTCGATTCATCGTCGCCGTAGGGCATGAATCCACTTGCTCCTCGACTTAGTGCTGCTTCGGCAGTGTATTTATCGATTTTAGGGATTTGGGATAGGAATTCGGTTTGTTGTTGTTCGGGGGTGAGGTTGTAGCCTGAGGGTATTTCACCGAGTGCTGCTGGCAGGTTTTGCTTTCCTGATGCGGCGGCGAGACGTTCTCGTGCTGCTGGGGTGAGGAAATCGAAGACAGATTTCCCTGGTAAGGCTGCTTCGCCGAGGATGGATGCTCGGGCTTTGGGATCGAGTTTTGAGGCTTTGGCTGCGTCGGCTGTGGATAGATATGCTGAATTTTGATATCCTGGTTTTGGTTGTTTGGACGACTTCCATCCTTCTGGGATGGTTGGAGGAGGATAGTTGCCCGAAGATTGGATGACTGAGGAGAACTCATCGTTGCTGCTTAGGATAAATCCATCTAATGGTAATCGGCCATCATGACACTTTCGAAAACCGGCGGCATTTCTGGTCAGAGCCACTTTCTTTGATATGAAGACTGGCTTTGATTTTACTAGTGGATTTATCGATCTAGCTTTTTTCTTCTTCTTATCCCCTCCTATTACTTTGTTGTATGATATTCGAGGTCCAATTTCGTATGGGTCCTCATCATCCGATCCTGTGTCATTCAGAATACCAATTCCTATACCTCCACGTACAGGCTTCTTTTTCTTTTTCGATACCTTTGGAGCTAATATAGTCCTATCACCATCGTCATCATCGTCTGACTTTGTCGACTCGAGAGTCGTCGATAGTCTCGTTTCGCCATCAAATCCAAGTCCTTTGTGATCGGTTTTCCTTACGAAGCTGATCATGCATGTATTCTCAGGTGCGAATAGATGTATTACCCCAGAATCATCTCCGGGCCGTTCTACGCCTTCCAGACGTGCCTTTCGCCGTATCTTAGGACCAACACCTTGGCCTTCTTTCCATCCCATCTTCTTCAGCAACTTCACTCCGATAGTCTCGCCCTCTATCCTGAATAGGTCTATGAACGCCCCGCGTCTGGTAGCATCTTCCTCTGTGGAGCCAAGTCCCGCGAAACCCTCGGCGGTTTGAACCCGCTTTGCATCTTCCGCATCTGCTATATCCTCTTCATCCATAAAGTCTTCCGGCCGCTGCTGTGGTTTTTTGGGATCATCCTTCTTTCGACTCGAACGAGAGGACACGAATGTCGAGGGAGTCCATCCTTCTTTGGATCCAACTGTATTGTAGTATCTAGACTTTCTGTTAGTCCACTCCATCAATTAATCTGGGAAGCTATTCCTTACCCTGCGCTAAAGCCACCAGTGAAGGCGCCATGGAGCCTCTTCAATCCCCTCTCATCCCGCACTTCTTGCTTCCATACTGGGACATATGATCCATCATCTCGTACATCTGGGTCCAGTGGAGGTAGCGGAGTTCCAAAGGCGACGTAGGGTGACTGATGGGCCTGGAGATCGGATTCGTAAGTTGCTCGCGACCGTTTGCCAGACATTCTAGGTGCATATATAATGAAGTTGAAGCAATGGCCCAACGCCTATTGTTCTCAGCGTGGCAATCTTGGAAGAAGGCTACCAGCACAACTTCATCAGCCTTGCGTGGTCGGGAAGAATGCATGATGTCTGATGTCTCCGCGATTGGTTCCGGAAGCGCGAGACAGCCACACGTGTATTTGCCGCGGCCGTCGCCTCAAGCATTTCTAGAATCTTACCGCGTGTCCCAGCCGCCCCGCTGTCTCGAGTCGAGTCTGCATTCCCGAAAACCATACTCCCTCGAGAAAAAGTACGGGGCATGGCGTCTCTCCGGGGAGCATCAGCATGCCGGGGTGGCGCCCTGGCATTTCCAGTTGCGAACCACCATCGCGGTGTCTCGAAGGCCTCTGGCATGTATATGAAATGATACGGAGCAGCTTCTTCCCTCGAAAGTCCTGCCCTGGCCATAAATTGCCATCGTACCGTATGCAGGGCCACATGCAAATTTGCATGAGGATGCGAGACCGCGAGGGCAGCGGCTTGGATGCGGATGCAGGAGGGGATGGGATGGGCCATCCACGACACGACAGCAGATCTGGTGATGCGAAATCGGGGGGCCAAAGAGGATGGAGCAGTGACGGCTGAACATTATTTCCCTCGTTCGCAGTGGCGCCCCTCCAGGCCCAGGTGCGCCTGCCACCAGCTCCCCGTAATAACACGCCCACCCATACCCTCCCTCCCCTGGGAGCTTGCGATCGTACCTAGGTACCGAATTGCCTCGCTCTGCTTTGGCCTGCGCTGCGCGGTGCTGGGAGTAGCCTGCAGAGTTCGACGCTGCACGGGATTGCCCGCCTCCATTCGCGACGCTGCGAGTGCGTGGTGACTGAGAGCAAAGAGCAAAGGGGCTTGTCGACGAGTATCCCTTTGCTATTGACTGCCCGTTGAAGACGTGTCAATCCCATTGTCCCCCCCCATTCTATATCCCTCTCCTCGTAGTCGGCGCCCGGGGTGCCTGCCCTCGAGCTTCTCCCGCCACGGTGAATAAGCAAGCTTTTTCTCCAAGCTTCAGGAGGCCCGCCAACTGAACATTCAATCCCCCTAGTCCCACAGGCACCATTTTCTTCCGCTGCTGCTGCCCACTCCCCTTCAACCCCCTCAACTCTTTGCACACCTAACAACCCCCGCCCCCAAGTCCCCCCATCTCGCCATTCGAGGCTATCCCCATCCATATCCGGCCGCCGTGTTGATTGTGTTGGGCGTGGCCATCCCTGCGCGCTACCCCCAGGCCTAATTTTGACCCAACTTGCTTGCGGCGCGACCAGGCCGACCAGCCACACCAACACCGAGAGCGACGACAAGAGTTTATTGCTCGCTCACCGTCGCAACCCCAGAACTCCCTCGCCTCTCCGCATTCTCCACCGTCCTCGACGAGACAATTATTCGCCCATCTTCGCCTGCCCTCCCCAGGTGACGTCGCCCAGTGCTTGGTCAGGGGCAATACCGGCTTACACGCCGCATCAAGAACTGGAACCCATCCCCCCAGCCCTGGACCCCGTGCTTCGCGCTCCAGCAGGCTGATTGCTACCGGGTTGGGAGATGGCAACGACAACATCCATCCCGCCCACCTCACTCGAGCGCAGTGCTTCCCGCCGACATCAGTCGTCTTCCACCCCTTCCCGATCGCAATCCACAAGGAACAGAGATCCCGTCGCTTCGAGTCCCCGCAGAGCTACCTCGACACACTATCGAACCTCGTCGCGCCACGGAGCCATCGAAGAGGTGCTCCCGCAGGCCAATTATGAGACTTCGAGCGTAGCCCAAAACTCACGTCGAAGCTCCAGCAGAGACCGCCCTCCCCCCTCGAGGTCAGAATCGACCCGCGGCCAGTCGTCCCACCAGCGTTCCGGCCATCACAGCCGCTATTCCTCAGACATGTCGACAGCCGTTGCAAATGGCGGAGGCCCAGCTCCTGTTGTTGTGGCGCAAGAGTCAAGACACCCGGGCAAGCCAGGCAAGTCTCGGACGACTATACCAGCAGCCACGGGTAATTGGATTCTGGGGAAAACAATCGGTGCGGGGAGCATGGGAAAGGTAAAATTGGCCAGGCGAGCAGAAGGGGGCGAACAGGTAAATAACTCCATGAGGCTCAAGGGCATCCCCAATGACGAGTGGAACCAGGTTGCCGTCAAGATCATTCCCAGAGGCTCGACGGAGGATGGGCATAATAATCAAAGTCGAGCGGATCGGGAACGTGCCGACCATTCAAAAGAGGTCCGTACGGCAAGAGAGGCAGCTATTGTCACTCTTTTGGATCACCCGTATATCTGCGGTATGCGCGATGTCGTGCGCACTACGTATCATTGGTATATGCTTTTTGAATACGTCAATGGAGGACAAATGTTGGACTACATAATCTCCCACGGGAGGCTAAAGGAAAAGCAGGCACGCAAGTTTAGCAGGCAGATCGCCAGCGCTCTCGACTATTGCCATCGAAACAGCATTATCCACCGAGATCTCAAAATTGAGAACATTCTGATCAGCAAGACGGGTGACATCAAAATTATTGATTTTGGCTTGAGCAACTTGTTTGCACCGAGGGGTCATCTAAAGACCTTCTGTGGCAGTCTATATTTTGCTGCTCCCGAACTGTTGCAGGCCAAGGCATACACTGGTCCGGAAGTCGATATATGGAGTTTTGGCATTGTGCTGTATGTTTTGGTTTGCGGGAAAGTTCCCTTTGACGATCAGAGCATGCCAGCGCTCCATGCCAAGATCAAGAAGGGGCTTGTAGACTATCCTAACTGGCTCTCTCCGGGTAAGTTCGATCAGGAATACCGAGTTGGGCAATACTGACAAACTTAGAATGCAAAAACCTAATTGCTCGAATGCTTGTTACAGATCCTAAGCAGCGCACTAGTCTGCAAGAAATCATGTGTCACCCATGGATGCTGAAAGGCTTCGGAGGCCCTCCAGAGAATTATCTGCCACCTCGCGAACCTCTTCAATTACCCCTCGACCCTGCAGTTGTACAAGCAATGACAGGATTTGACTTTGGAACTCCCGAAACAATTCAAGCACAGCTCACAGAGGTTCTCAAATCCCCCGATTATCAGAAAGCCGTCCAGTTGTCAAACATAGAGCGGGAGAACCAGGTGCTCCCGAAAGATCCCGAGAAGAAGAGAGGTTTCGCTGGGTTCGATTTCTACAAGAGGCGGAATTCCTCAAACAGTCGGGATAATCTCAGCGCTCCTAGCGTGGAAGGATTAGGTCTCGGTATCGATCCAACAAATGCTTATCACCCGCTAATTTCAGTATACTATCTTGTCAGAGAGAAGCAGGCGCGTGATAAGCTCTTAGAAAATCCAGGAGCCACAAGTCAACCTCGAACACCAAATGAAGCTCCCCTCCAAGTACCTGAAATACCCGCACCTCAAGCCGCCCATACAAACTCTGCCACCTATGAGATGCCTGGAGAAAAAGCAACCGGTGGTAGATCACGGCCACGGGCCCGTACACATGGTGAGGACGAGGTTGTGGAAAGCATGAAGCATCTCAAAATTCCAGATGCCAGCGGTCCAACGTCCCCAGCAATCATCGAGCCTCCTCCTGAGCCACACCACGTTCGCAAAGAGAGTACTGCTGCTGGCATTTTGAGGCGCTTTAGTACCAGGAGGCGCAAGGACAAGACCTCGGATCATCCTCCTCAGGTTACTTTACAGTCACCACATGAGCATACTCTCAGGAAGAGCTTTAGTGTTAGGCGGACCCGTACACGGGAAACGGAGGGCCCTCCACCTTCAATGCTTCGCGCCGGTAGCAGTCAGCCTCAGCATGTTGATCTTTTGACACCACCCGGTTCTTCCGGTCATTCTCGGGGTTCCAAAGCCTTAGGACGGTCCACAAGCGTCAATTCGGCCGAATTTCGAAAGAAGGAGAACCGCAGAGGCACGTCTGAAGCACCACCTCCTCGAGTCACTTACAAAGAGCCGCCACCCACGAGTGGATCTGATCATTCCACTGTGAACGAGAGAACGTCTCGCGAAGGGGGTGACCATCAAAAGACACATCTTAATCCGAAATCTGCGACTTTGAGGACCAAATCCCTTGGCCACGCCCGTAGAGAGAGTATTCAGGCACGAAGACAACGAAGAGAGGAACAACGGGAGGCAAATGTCCCGGAGGAAACGGACGGAGAATTGAATGATGCTAGTGGAGTATCAAATGAGAGGATTGATAATGCTGAGCATGTCAAGCCTGTATTCCTGAAGGGTCTGTTCAGTGTCTCGACAACATCTACCAAACCAGTTCTCGCCATCAGAGCGGACATAGTCAGGGTGTTGAAGCAATTGGGTGTCGACTATACGGAGATCCGCGGCGGATTTAGCTGTCGGCATACCCCCTCGATTGATCTCAAGAAGGTCGTTGATGTGCCTCCTAGCAGCCACGGCAACCAGACGCCCGGCTATCATCGTCGGAGAATAAGCTTTGGAGGTCTGATGACTAGCGGTGGAAGTGGTGAGAGGGATCGCGAAGATTTCCGAGAGGCGGAAAAATCTCCCCAAGTTCCAAGAACTCCAGGAAGAGCAGCTAGAGCGCCAGTAGACACCAGCTACAGCAATTCCGACGCTTCGGACGACAGCATTCCACGACATCACCGTGGTTCGTCAACCGGCCGAGCAGTTGGAGAAACAAGCACCCATGTTCAGAGCGAACTCGGCGGAAGTATGATCCTTGAATTCGAAATCTTCATCGTGAAAGTTCCTCTGCTGTCTCTTCACGGTATCCAATTCAAACGTATCGGTGGAGGCACTTGGCAATATAAGAACATGGCTGATCAGATATTAAGAGAATTGAGACTATAATGGAATGCAGGGAAATAAGAAGGAAGGTTTATGATAGGAATGATTGAGGGAAAAAGCGATAAGGAATACTTGACCTGGACGTTTTTAAATAAATGGGCGTTTTTTTTTTTTGGTTGGTTGCTGTATTGTGTGTGCGTGTGTATGCATTACATGTAGCGAGTGTGTGGAATGGGAAAGGGAAGGACGAATTTCTTTTATGGGATGCTCCCTCGTTTTTTAATCACGTCGGTTTTTTGATCTTTCCCTCCCCTTAGTTTCTATCTTTACTTTAGTTTCTTCTTTTTCTTTTACTCCGGGTGTGGTGGTGGATAGGGATTATGATGAGATGGGATGGGATGGGATCAGAAAGGCAAGCAGGCAAAGCAAGCGGCTACAGCGAGCATTAAATCTTATGATAATTTCTCATCATCATTCCTCGTTGATCTTGAGTGTTTAATGTGGGATTTGTTTTTGTTTTTGTTTTTTGTTTTTCTTTCTGCTTCTTTGGCTGATGGATCAAGGGATGAGTGGATGGATGATGAAGCGATATTTGTGATGAATTGTGGGATATGGGTGTATCTTATCTTATGCTACCAAGTACATGGGAATGTGGATGTTGATAATAATGAACGAGGGATATTTTTCATTCCTTTTTTCTTTCTTTCTACTGTTCTTTCCTTTTTTACTTACTTACCTGCTTACTGCTTTGATGTATGTGAATTAGGAATGGAGGATTGATTGATTGATTGATTGATGGACCGGGAGGGTTTGTCTTGGGGAAATTTAGGATGGGTGGTTAGATTCGTTGGGTTGATGGATTGATTGATGATATGGTGGGTGGTGTGTATGAGATGGTTTTGGGTTGGTTAAGTGGGTGGGTTTTATCTGGGCTGGCTGGCTGGTGAGGAGGGAGTGGAGGAGGAGTAGGGGGAGGAGGGGGATAGCATTAATAGATAGATGGATGAATGGATAGATGATAATAATATATATATGCATTAATGCTCCGAGAATACTTGAACTATTTTTCTGTTTGGGTTGTTTGTGTGGTTGATGGTGATGGGTGGTGGTGATGTTTATTTTTATATAAGGGATGTCCTCTACCCAGTATATAGTGCATCTTAAGTAAGCTATAGAAAGCCAAGAATAGAGTAACGTAGGATTTAATAATAAACATATACTAAAGGAATAAATCCCCCCACTCTCTCTCCTTATTTTCCTTGATACCGGTGGAGATTTCTATATCTATAGATTTAACATTGATATAAGTGATAAAGGAGAATGTAAGATATCTGTTTGAGAAGTGATTTTTTTTTCACTTGAGTAGGATAGGTTATTTGGGGTACGGTAAAGGTACGTAGGTTTTTATAATGTCTATATTATATGGGAAATCTCGTTTATGATAGGATTGGTCGGTAATATGTATAAGGATTATTTATTTGAGCAATCATGGAGATGATATTTTTGATACTTTTATGTTCTATGTTCTTTAGGTGGAGACTTGAATAGAAGACTGAGAGAGATGTCTATTATTATTATTATTTTAGCGCAGCTTTGATGTAGATATCAGTTATAACCACGCACAACAAAATCCTCCCTCCTTTCTTCCTCACAGTAATTTAGAATAACACCTATCCTCTCCCTAAGCATAATCATCTATCATTCCTCACACATTTCCACACATTTCCTCCAACAACCCCAACATCTTTCTCTGCAACCCAACCAATTCATCCTCCCCAATCATTCCTTCTTTCTTTTCCTCCTCCCCTCCTTTCGAATAAATTAATTCTTTCCTCGTTCCAAAGAATGGAATACCGAATCCGCGTAATCGAACAGTCATTTCACGAACCATTTGGAGTTGCGCTCGATAGACTTTCATGTCGAAGGTTTTGAGTTCTTCGAGGAGGGCGGAGGGGGATGTGTTGTCTGTGTTTGTTGTGGAGGGGGAGGGGAGGGCGCCGGTTATAGATTTACTATGATGGGGGTTAGTTTGGATGTTGTTGGGAGGAAGGGGGGGACATGGAGGGCGGCTTGATGGGGAGAGGAAAAGAAGCAGAGGATGGGTAAGACTTGCAGTACTTCATCGATTTTCTTTTGGCCTTCTTGTCGGGCGTTTTGACGTTTTATGAGGTCGAGGCGGCCGGCGAACCATTGTTCTTCGTGTTCGTGTTGGACTTTTATCATCTGTTATGTACGTTAGTTATTTCTCATGGGAATATATGTATTTGTAAATAGAACATGGTGACTACACTTAAAACTGTAGGGGGTTTTGCTCTGTTCTTTTGGTGTTGATATGGGTGGTGATATAAGAAAAAGCAAATTATCTGAGAATCTTTGGGAAATGGGAAAACCATGAATTTTATTAAAGTGCAAGCTGAAGAATGAAAAATACATACCTTCCGTACATCAAGAAGAATATTCTCATGTTTAGCCAATGTTTTCATAGCACATCTCAAACCGGCCGACCATTCGGTAATAGTTGTAGGATCAACAATTTTCTGCTGTGGTTGCTGTTGGACTTGACTCTGTGGTCGAAACTGGGGTTGTTGATGTTGCTGTTGTGTTGGATAGGAGGGAATTGGGATTTGGGCTGGGGGTGGTTCATATGGCGGGGACCATGTTCGTTGATTTTGTGGGGGTGGCTGTGGCTGTTGAGGAGGATAGTTATATTGTTGTGTGTTTTGGGGGTGAGGTTGGAAAGTTTGTGAAGCTGGTTGATGGAGAGATTGAAGAAGATCGTGGGGGGCTTGAGGTTGTGGGGGTGGTTGTGGTTGAGGAGTCTTCGTTTGAGGTGTGAGACTGGCTAGAATTCTGAGGACTGAGGCTAAATCTGGGGTTGAAGAAGGTGAGGGGTTCTGGTTAGGATTTGAATCCATTTTGATATTTTGATATCCGTTTGTTAGGTTGTAGGGTCGATGGATGGCTACGCTGATTCTGATACTAAATTATCTGTCACGATTTCCACGTCACGACGCCATAAACCCTTTATCTTCCCGTCAGAGACACAGCTATTCCCTGGGTGGCTCTTCAATGACTCAAATATATGTGAAGTTGACGCCCAAGAAGATGCATCCAACGCCAAACTCTCATCGGACAATCGGTAAAACCCGCAGCATTCTCCAAACGCGGCTCTTTCCGTCTGCCCCCAAAAAACCGCACGCTAAGCATCATCGACTTTCCCAAAAATAATCGCCTGACAACACCACCACCCACCCCTCCTCCTCACAATCCCCATCTCCAATCCACCCAATTGAGCTCTCTCAATGCCGCGCTCAGCAGCAGACGCCACGCGCTTCACCAGCACAACACCACACGCCTCTTCGCCCCCTCGAACCGTCCCCTCAAATCCAGCTGTAAGCTCGGGAAATGGCCTCGGCGGAAGAGGGAAAAAAGGCAATTCCCTTTCGGGAACGGCTGGGAAGGGAGGATTGCCTGGAGAGACGATGCAGGAGAAGGTTAGGAGGTTAAGGTTGGCGGCCGATAGGGCGAAGATGGGGGAGGTGAGCAGGTTTGATAGGTTTTTGGTTAAAGGGAGGGTTTGGGCCGATAGGGCACACAGGGTAACGGCCTTGAGTTTGATTGGTGCTACTGGTAAGCCCAATGCTCTTTCAATACCTTCTGCTCTTGCTTTTGATGTTCTTGGAGGTGGGAATGTGAATTGATAGAGATATGCGGGGTATTTTCGGATTTTTGAGGCCATTGGACTAATAAAATCAAAATAGTTATTGCGGGAGGAGTAACGGTCTATGCCCTGGGGGATATGATGATATACAATCGACGAAAACGTCGAGAATACTTCACGCAACAAGAAGCACTACGCTTAAATGCCCTTAAAACCGCCATCGAAAATCAACAACAGGGAATAGCAACTGCAGAACAACTTGCGTTCTTGGATCGGGAGGCCGAGCATTCAAAATGGTTAGAGGAGAGGAAGAATAAGAAAGGGGTTTTCAGGAGGGGGAAGGAATGGTTGTTTAGTGGTTTGAAGAGGGAGGAAGAGGGAGAAGATGTTGGAAGTTCGGAGAGGAGATTGGGATATGAGGGATTGAGTGATGCGGACGATGAGGTGCTTGGTGAGAGGGAAAGTGATATCGTTAGAGCTATCGAGGAAAGGAAGTTGGAGGTTCAGAGGAAAGTTGGAGGGGTGATTAAGAAGGCGTTTGAAGATGAGAGGGAGAAACAGAGGACGGGTGGTCCCCTGGATAGGATAGGTTCTGAAAATACAAACTCGGTAACGGAGGATTTACTACATGATCCAGCCTCTGAAAAGGTAGAAGGGATACCGAAACAAGATTCGAAGGGGTGGTTTTCATGGGTTACCGGACGGTAGGAGGTTAATATCAGATTGATGTATGTATGTACAGCACTGATAAGTTTTGGAGGTAGGGAAATGATTTTGTAAAAATGTATCATATATGGGAAAGCGGTATTTCCTTTCTGCATTATAGAGGCGTTTATTCCTAAATGCATCTATACTTGTAGTCAACAAGTCAAAATTTTATAGCCGGATACTATTGACATAGCATACTCCACAATTAAACTCACATCAAACTCCTAGCGCTCTGGCTTGACTAAAGTCTTGCTCGGAAATCATCTTCAGTATCAAGATGTTTTAAAAAGTTGAGTTTCGGTAAGAGAGAATCATTCTTAAGGTCAATTTTAAAGAAATTCAGAAAAAAAGGCTAGGATATCAATATATTCTAGTTGATTCTGGAACTACTTTTTTGATCCATAAGATACGCTAGTTTTCTAGTTTATAAACTATACCAAAAAGCTTTTAACCTCGCAGAATAGAAAAGATGTATTAGAACTATCCTTAATTTAAGTGTAGTAGTAGAAGTAGCCACTCTTCTTATAATTTCCAAGTAACTCTCTCCCATTGATAATCTTTGTGGAATTGCAAAGCGATGATTCTTTTTCCAGAGCCTGATTCTACGTCAACTTATAAAGATGGTGTTGGAACTTGACTAGTCACAATTGGCGCCATGGAGTAGCTCCAAACACTCAGTCGAATGACATCTCTAACGAGAAGCAAGAGACCCATTCCATAGCAAGAACTTGTGGAACCCGTCAATTGTTATAATGGAGAAATAATTAAGTATATTCTCATTTCGAAATACTCAAGCTATTATAGCTTATTACGTACCCCCCATGGTCTCTAGGGTTATAGCTACTTATTACACATGAGATAGTAGAGGTGAAAACAGTAACACAAATCTATATTCTCTTATTTTAAAAAACTTATCGATATATTTCTTATCTTTTCTTATCTACTCCGATTTCCCCTCTCTAACATAATAAGAGTCACGTATTAAACCCTTTACGTTACTACCCAGTGTAATAACTGATTAGAATAATCTTAGCACCTAAGCGAGACGTAAAATCAAGTGTTAAGCGAGGTCGCGTATTGTAACCGAGTATCTAAGGGATAATTAAATTTATAAAATTATACTTTCTTAGCTCTAGTTTAATTTAGGAAATAATTCTATTAATCTGATCAAATCAAGGTTAATTAATTAATCTAATTAATCCTTCGTTATACTATTACTACCCTAATACCCTAATTCCCCCCATTGCTATTCCTCTAATAATGAAGTCCCTATTGCCCCTTTTAATTAGGTCTATAACTTAAAAAAATATCTCGTTAGTAAACTCTTCCTAAATTTCAACCGTAAATATAAATATTATTTATAAAACTACTTACTATAAAGAGAACAAACAAGGTATTAGGAATTAGTATCATACTTTCACATCTATTATTTATGCAAAGGTAACTAGGTACAGATATTTCTGTTAAGTTAAAGTGATATAAGGAGAGATAAGTTTAAATAGATGTGGCTACTTCATCGATTCGGAGTTTTCATGTCGTTTAGATCGAATTTTTCTCGTTCGTTAGTGGGTTTATAGACACGAGTTTAGTGAGTTGGATGATAAGGAGGAAGGGGAGGAAGGGAGGGTTTGGTTAGTTAGTGGGAATAAGGGGCCAACGTAGATTGTGCAACTATAGGTGATTGTATTTTCAGGAACGATCTTCAAACTAGCTAGAAACCATTATATCAGCGTTATGACCGAATCACAAGTATAGGTCAATGTGACTCTCGTCCATGTGAGGTAGAACGGGGGAAATTCACATCGTGTGCTAGGATTCATGTCGACCTCCCGAAGATGTCATTCCAACACAAAGAAGGACTATGAGAGTGTTCAATTTAAATTATGAGCCATCTCGGTTCACGGTAGCCTGGCTAGCGGACACTCAGGTACTACCAAGTCTGTAAAATAATTCTGGCTATGGAAAAAATCAAGCAACATAATTTTTCTTCTCCCCCTTCCCATACGTACTTCCAAACCTCTCCCTCATATGTTCCTCAACCGTCAGCGACTTTCCTTTCGGCTCACTCCCATCCAAAGGTTTTAAAACACAATCAACATTTCCATCAAAGAAAAAAGGAACGCTATATCTATCTTTACCACTTTTATTAATGACTCGATGGAGCGAGGATTTATAAGTTCCATTTGTCCACTTTTGACAAGTTAGTCAGTATATATTAAGGCTTGAGGTAGAGGGAGGGATGGAGGGAGGGAAAAGATAAAGAACTCATACCATCTGCAACATATCCCCGACATTAACCACAAAAGCCCCCTCAACAGGAACAACATCAACCCATCCATCCCCTCCCTCTCTTGGCTCACTAACACCATAATCCCAAACCTGCAACCCCCCACACCCATCCTGTAAAAGAACCGTAATAGCGCCAAAATCCGTATGAGCACCCGCCCCCAACTGTCTCTCCCCATCACCACCCTCCTCCTCGATCTGTGGAGGATAATGTAATAATCTGATTGAACTAACTGGATCATTACTTGTGAATTCATCGAAGACATTAGGACCGTAGGGCATTCCGTCCGCGATTAGTTTGAGGAGTTTGAGGGAGAGAGAGAATAAGGAGGCGAAGTATTTGGACATGGGTTCTTTGAAGAGGGGTTCGGGAATGAGGGTTGGGGAGGGCCAAAGGTTGGGGCCCATTAGGAAGGCGTTGTTGAGGACTCGGGGGTCAGTGGCTGGGATGTCTTGGCCGATGTAGAATCCCTAGATAGATGAGATATAATTAGTTATGATTCTACACTTGAAAAGAAAATTCCATCTTGATCCTCGACAGATTTCAAAAACGTGTAAGAAACACTAGGTAACTTCTATCTTCTAAGTCGTGCTAGAGATACTGAACAAACCCCAATCGACTCCCCTTACCTATCTTAAATTTCTACCTAAAACTTCCTTTTCCTTAAAAAAGAAAATTGTATATAAAACATAACCCCAAACCAAGTCAACTTTCCCCCTCCTCCCCTCAAAAAGCAAAAAAACACATAAGAAAACCCCCCCTCTCAAACTAACCTCCTTCATATCCGGCTTCGTCCCCTCCTCAAGGACCTGGCCCCCAATAATCTCGTACCCCCTATTACTACTCCCCACACTCTTATCCCTACTCAACTCCCTCTTCTCCTCCCCCTCCAACTCGAAAAACAACCTCGAGCCTTCAAAAACACTATCGATCAACTCTTTCGAAACATCATGATCGATGAGCTGGAAGAATCCTGTTGTTGTGCATGCTTTGCGAATTGAGGATACCAGGTCGAGGTAAGATTGGGAGGTTGGTGGGGAGGCGAATTGTTTGAGGGAGATGGTTGGGATTTGGAGTGGGGGACGGTTGGTTGATGAAGGCATGGTTGTTGGAGGGTTGGGGATATTCGGTTTTTGAGTTGGGTCTTTTGTTTGTTAGGAGACGTGAGGGAGTTGAGTTAGTTATTTTAAGAAAAGTAGATTTCCGTTAAGAAAATAAACAAATAAAAGAAGAAATCAAGGAAGGAACCCTTTTCAATCCTGATAACGCAAAGGTCCACTTACATTGGGTCATTTTATATCCCCATTCAAACCCAAACCTAAACCCAAACCCGCCTAAACAATCCCCATAACCCGACAGAGTGGGACTGGCTAGAAACCCCACTTATCAGATAACGGATAAGAAAATGACGGATCGAGTCGGATCTCGCCGATTTCCCTATTTAGCTACCTTAGCGTACTGTATTCATGGGGATTTTCAGTAATGGGGGTTTTTCTTGGGATTTGTTGTGGGGTATTCGTTTTGAGAAGGGTTTATCCCTTCGGGTTCTCTCGGATATTCTATCTTGGGATGAGGAATTTAAGTTTAGAGTTGTGCAAAGACGATGGAAAATGATGCAATGATGAGTTGGGTTGTAAATCTTACGAAATATTTCCTGTTTTATGGGGAAAGGAAGAGAGAGAAGAGAGAGTTGAAGGAAGAAAAGAAGAAAGAAGCAGAGTAATTGAAAAAGAAAATTATCTTCCCCACCTAAAAAAAGAAAAGTAGAGAATATAGCAAGACAAGCATATACTAAGCCGGAAACCCCTTAAAAACATGGATTAAAACCTTTCCTAAGTGTAATATATTTAGGGTATAGGTAACTATCCAAGTCTGAGCCTTAGACCCACCCAGAGGCAAATTTCTATCTAAATATCCAAACCATATCCCATCCCAAATCCAACCCCAAAAAATCCCAATGCTCCATTAATTCCGAATGCCACATACATACATATTCTGTACATCTAAGCATAATGATCATGCTGGTTTCCACCAGCTTGTAAAACTAAAACACTTCCGCGAACGCCACTCGAAATCACTGCCTCGGCTACAACACCCAATGTCTTCCGCATTTCAGCATTCGACCCACTTCCAAAGTATGTATCTCCGTCTGCAAGTCTCGCATGCTTTCCGCGGCCAATAATAATCAGATCCCCAGCATTCTTTGGCGACTGCCCAATTTCCTCTTGGGCATACTTAAGACAATCTGCAATTGGGGTTGTGGTTGGTTTATCGACAAAGACGACACGACTTAAAAGGTCTGTTGGAAGAGAGTCGCGTAAGGTATGCAGGAGTGCAGCATCTTGAGCTGCAGTTGCATACAGAACTTCGGTGTCTACACGTTCACTGATGACAAGTTGGGAGGAGTTTCTACGTGCAGTTGGCGATACAGCTGGTGAGTTTGTGACTTCGGGTGTTTTATTAGGTTCGGATTCGATCGGTGTGTTGAAGTGTGCAACAGTAGCCGTAACATTGCTGTTCTGGGCAAGTTGTAAGACAAATCGAAGGGCGACACGGTCGTCCGGACCACCAAAGAAAGGAAAGTATAGATGATGACTGCGGTCTGCTACTGGTAAGATCGATGGCTCCGGGTGGCTTCGCATACTGAGAGTGCTGCGCTGCCTGGTGAGTATTCGCTGAGTCGGAGCACCACCAAAGCCACGGTTAACAAAAATTGCGGTATTACAAGAAGCATTCTCCAGAGCTTTGAGAACAAAGGCGTCTTGCGAGCTTGTAGAAAGTGCATCTCGAGTTAAGTTCATTTCGGATACCATTGGGGGATCGGTCCATGGAATGAGCACCAGGTCTGAGTGGTGATCGGATGCTTGTCCTACCAAAGTCTCGGCGTAGCTGCTCTCAGGAACAATCGATAGATCCCCAGATACAGCAACATTGTTCAATTGCGCAAATGTGCGGAAAGCATTGACAACGGGATCTCGGTTGATATAGTCTTCCATTTCAGAGCTCTTCATAACAGAAGAAGTTCGTTCAGTCAATTCTAGAATGCGAAGCCCATGAACCTCAAATAGTCGATGAGATATGAGGTTTGATGAAGCCTCTAGGTCTTCTTCCACCGTCTTTAGATCGGACTTGGTCTTGTGAACCTTGGTGCTAACTGAATATCTGTCGCCACTTAGAAGGGAAACGAAGGTGAAAAGACTAGGCAAGCTGTCTAGTCTAAGGTAGACTAAAAGCCGCTTCACGCGAGTCTTTTGCACCTTTGCAAGAGTTGATTCGCTGCCACTGCCTGCATCGCTTTCAGGAGTAAGACGATTACCTTCCCAATCAATCTCTCCCCTCTTCCATGCTTCAAGCTTCTTCTGGTAAGCAGGTGGATAAAGCGACACTGTGAGAGGTGTTGTAGTGACGGTTGTGACTAAAGCCATGACGACAAACATGGTGAAAGTGCGAGTCGACAAGATTTTAGCTTGTAAGCCAATGTTCTGTTCTATTAGCCGATTTTCTCTCGAGGTACACAATGGCTACTTACAAGTACGATGAGTTCGACCAGACCTTTGCAACTCATTAGGACGCCAATCGTGAAACTTTCCCGCCATACGAGTCGACAAGCCCGAGCAGCTAATGTGCCTCCAATTATTTTGCCTGCAAAGGCAACTGCAATGACACCTATGACATACGCCCATGTTATGCCATCGTTCAGTAGGCCCAAATTTGTACTCAAACCAGAAAGGGCGAAATATAGTGGCAGGAGAAGGACCGAAACTAGATCCTCAATTTTTTCTGTGACTTTAATAGCAAATCCGCCGTCATGAGGACATATTAATCCCACGAGAAAAGCTAGTAGAGAAGGTTAGAGATGGCAAGCAAAAGAGTCAGAGATACACTTACCACCAAAAATGGGATGAACGCCAATAATGCCGGTGAACCAGGACGAGAGAAGAACCAGGAGGATAGTCACAGCCATCATAGTCTGCGTTGGGCCATTCTGGATGCTGCCTGAACGTCTCAGAAGCCATAAGAATCCTGGGCGGACCATGAAAACTAAGAATAAAATCCATCCGATGCAGACCAAGAGCACGTAAAGTGCTGTAAGGCCCGACCCATTATTGACGAGAGCGACACAAAGGGCCAGAAGGATCCATCCGACAACATCATTACCGACACCAGCGGCAAGGACTGTAACTCCGACTGGGGTAGATAGTAATTTCAATTCTGTGAGGATACGACACAAAACTGGAAAAGCAGTGATCTAGAGTTTTGTTAGTTATCTTTCTCAATTTCTAATTTTGGTAAAATTTCTTACCGATAATGCAGTGCCAATAAATAGCATGAAAATAGGGAATGAAATTTGGACTATTCCAGCATCCCCACGGAACTGATTGTACAGACCCCACGAAATGGCGGACCCCAAGCCAAAAGGTAGGAGCATGCCAGCCAAGCCTACGCTTAAAGCCACCCGCCAATTCGACAAGAACATGCGCATATTGACTTCCAGCCCCACCAGGAAAAGAAAGAGAATCAACCCTAAATTGGCCACTAGACTTAAGTTTGGCATGGACGCTGTAGGGAAGATAGCATTTTGAAACCCCGGGATTCGCATCAAGACCGAGGGGCCAAGTATAATGCCACCAATGACTTCCGCTATAACTCGTGGCTGGCGGATTTTGGAGAGCGGATAGTGGAGGAGGCGGCAAAAGATGATAATGATACCAGCCTACTGGTCTGTCAGCCGCTATTTCGCTCCTCATGATGCTCTGCTCCGTGACAGGAATGCCGCCAATAATGCGGCTCCGTGTTTCCAGGGAGAAGCAATTGACTACACAATTGCGGTTCCAGCTGACGCAGTGCTCGTACATCTGCAACCGCACAACCACGCATTGCCGAGCGCATAGTACATACCTGGATAATAAAGAGAATGATTGGATTCTTTGAATCATAATGGCTAGGATTGGATCCCTCCAGGACTCCGCCCTGGGGAGTGACACGGCTGGTGGAGGAAGCAGATGCTGCTGCTGCGGTCGACGCGGTGGTCGACATGATGGCGGCGTGGGTGGATGGGCAGCGAGAGTAGAGAAAGAATGGTCTCGCAGGGAGGAGTTGGAGTTATGTAGCAATGGGGAGAGGAGGGCGCCCAGACACGACCGGCTCAGGTGGGCAGGCTGACATGTGTGCAGAATGGCGGCGGTTTGATGCCTTTACGGCAATGCGACGAGATGTTCAGACGGTGAGAGCTTTGGCCTGGAGGGGAAGCTGAGCCTGGGGGGCTATGGGTGGGTGGTTGGTATATGTTGGCGTCGGTGGGCCATGGGGGGGCGCGACTGCGGATTGCGCAAGGGATGAGGGGCGCGATGGGGAGTTCCTGGCCAATCAGCCGCGATAGAAGAGGCTCGGTCTCCGGGCGGCTACCCCAGCTTATGTGCGGGTAAGGGTCGAGCACATTCGGAAGTCCCCAGGCGTTCCTTCCCAACCCAGCGCCGCGAGCAGGAATTCCAATTCCATCACAACTCACAACCCACAACCCACGAGGCTAACCAACCCGGGTGCTTCGACTCTCTTCAGCTTCTCCTCTTCCTCCTCCTCCTCCTCCTCCCCCTCCTCCTGCCCACCCTCGTCCTTCACTGCTTTCATGCGTCTTTGCAATCAGGCGTCGTTCATGTGCTTCAGAGGCGTCCTCCATCCTCCACATACTACTCAACTCCTGCTTTTCACTCGTCCCCATTCACGTCAGAAGACCATCATTTCTCGTCGTTACCATGTCGTTGTGCATTCCCCCCTCTGCTTCGGGTCTTGGGCCACGCCTCATGGAAAGAGAGATGCAACCCGTGTCCTGCCATTCGGTGAGGACGCGCTTGTTCAGGTGAGGAGGGTATGTGGAGGCCAGCTTCTCTTGAAGGAGATGCGGGGATTGGGAGAGGTATCGGCGTCTGTCTGGTGCGAGGCCTAACAAACTCGATGCTCGAGTGACCAGATAGCTTTGGTGGCGCCTCCTAGAGACATCGTTGACGGCATGAGCGACGTAGAGGGTGGTGGATAAGACCCGCTTCGTGGTGTTGGAATGCGAGGAAGACGATAACAGATTAGACGCCATCCCAAGCACAAGAAGCAACACTTGCCTCGATCCGAGACGATATTGGTGCCCAATTCCACGATATGGACTAGGTTGCCGCAGGAGCATTTTCTTTTGTCAGACCAAGAGGGATAAGGGGTTACAGAACGTTTTCGGCACAACAATCATAATTCTCAATGGCGAGAGCGCTTTACGCCCACTCACACTCTATCCTACCACTAGACAGACAACTTTCTCCTCCCAAGCCAACGATTCTTTCTCTATCTTGAAGCCTCGGCTAGCTGTGTAACATCCTCGACTCAAGAAATGTAACTCCCCATTGACTCTAACAACTCCTAGACTTACAGCCCCTTAAGGCAAGAGAGATTATTGTCAACTTCTAGACAGGTAGCACTCATCACCACCACCAAACTGCGAGGATGTGTGCAACGTCTTCAGTAATATAAGGGTAAGAGTTACGATTATTGCTTACTATACACTTACATTCTACAAAACTAATATTTTTAGAGCTTAATAGTAGAAGATATAAAGTTTTTGATTGTCCTAGTATAGGTGTGGGATTTTTTAAGACATCAACTGGATTTAATATCCCAAATCTCTTTTTTATGAAAGGAGCATCGGGAATTTCTTCTCCTTTCAGGTAAGGTGTACGGTGAGCAATGGACACAACTCTTATCTTCTCAATGATGGCGACAGCTTCTAGACTAACTAGCCTTCAAGGCAGAAGACACTTGCCATCTCCTAGACCGGAAACACCCACCATCATGAAACTTCGAGAGCTTGTGCAACATTTTCAGCAAGAGAAATCATTGCCTGAAGTGACGGGAATGATTTCAGTCATGCTCCATTCTTGGGCCGAAAGATGTGATAACCATCTACCAGGGAAGATGATTCCCCGCCTCGATATCGCGAAGATTTGTGCAATGTCCTTACCCCTACCATCGAGAATTCTTAGTGACGGGAGAACAATCATGCCATATCGTTGGTTCGAAAGCTGCAACTACCACTTATTAGACAATTTCTGATTTCACAGCCAAACCATGATAGCTGAGCACACCTTCTTGTCAATTGTCCTAATTCCATGGAATTAAGGATGGATACCAATCATGCCATCCTCTTTGGCTAGAAAGAGGGATTTTTCTGGACACAACGCTTAGAATTTGGCTGGAATATGTCAGTGGTATCAAACGATACTCGTGTTGTATCGAAAGGTCGACGCCGAAGAGGCACCCACGAACTTCGCGGACCACCAACTTACCATGCAAAAAAGGCGTAATGAGAGAACCAAAACGAAAGCGTGCACCTATCAAGGAAGCCAGAACTAACACACAGTTATCAACAAACAACCTAGTCACTACAAAGAAGATCCCACGATGTGACAACACGAGACAGCAAATACCTAATCAGACTTCCGACTTCCTGGTTGCAGCGCAACTATTCATCATAGGATCTTAAAGTTATTTGTGCGGTCGTGATACTTGTTGCTTCTTCCTTACTCTAAAGCCGCTAGATCAGCACGCTTTGTCTTGTTGAGTTCTTGGAGGAGAACCGAGTACTCGAGTCACTCGCCTGATGGTGTCCAGGTGCTAGAGCGATCTCCCAAGGCTAATTAATGCTGCTCAAAAAATTGTATTCTACTTCCAAAAATTCTTTATATATGAGCAAGTCAGATTTGGGAGCCTCTACACAGTCATCCCCTCTGTATGAGCAAGTGCTCAGTCTTGCTGAAGAGAGTAATTTTGTGATAAGCAACACAAATGATGCCAGGGCATTCAGCCCAGCTTTCTTCCTCACATATCTCAATACCCCATCTTCTTTGATCGAGAATTAGACTGTCATACAATCCGGAGGAATTGCTATGTTTCAAGAGGATGAGCCTTTCCATTGAGTTCTTATTTGGTCGAACCTACACGCCGCAGTCTACCTTGGCCGGCTTGTCGACAATTCCGAGGATATCTAAATACGGATACAGCTGGATAGGGCATGCGATTGAAGGTCTCAGTTGACGTCAACATTAAAATATCCATGCCATCGTTGCTATCTTTGCTGGAGTGGAGGCAAATACCAAAAGAACAGCGTCATTCTCCTCTCTTTTCCCTGACCGATTCTAAAAATTGACTAGAGTTTCACGGCGTGAAGACCGCTTGAGGGGGGACTTGACAACTATTTCGAGTCACTGCGAACAGAAATCCTGACAGATCCTATTAATCTCAAGGTCATTCCTCGGCAAATTTTCTTGCCAAAAATACAATTATTACGCTAACCAGCCAATGATATCTTTCGATGGGCAGATTTACAATTGCATGGTCAATGCCAAATAACGACTCAAAACACGAATACCTATATAGGCTGCTGCGTTAACAGCCCCTTGGATCTACCGGTATTATTTTACGAACAAGACTTGAGGTGGACAGCAAATTCAGCAAACCATTTTCCAACCGGTGCCAAAGACTTGATTCTCGGTGAAATTCAGCCGATGGAAGTAATTTATCTCATGCCAGGCACATGTATGGACTACTCTTTCCAGCATATTCTGAACACGGTGAGCCAGATTAGTGCTACCTCACCAGCTGAGCTACCATTCACGAAGGTGAATTCCGCCATCCAAACCTGTAATAAGAACCACCTCCGCACCGGGTTCCAATACAGAGGCGTGACCAATATAGCTGCTGGCACATTTGCAACCACTGATATGGATATGCCTGTACTGGCCGCTGTGCCTCAATCTTTCTATGTTCGCGCCAAACTAGATAAACTTGCCTGCCCTCAGTCGCCTTCTGTTGGTGCACGAGAGCGAGCATCCGACTACTGGGCCGCATTTCGACATGACGCCAACTTATTTCAGGGCATCTAGATGCAAGATCGTGTCTCATAACAGATTGGTGGATAACAGCTGCCGTCGGGATTCAAACGAGTGAAGTCCCGATTGAACACAATCTCTGTTGCGTCTGTGGAAACAGGGGTACATTGCGATGGCTGACGCACTACCATTTGAGTGTCATAACTCAAAATACTCCTCATTAACAGGGTACTTCTAGGGAGAAGGGAACTCAGGGAGACTCTTTTACGTAGATGTGTTGGCGCAAACCAGCCAGCACCATGGCGTAGCGAGCCTTCTATCTGTGCTTTAATAGCTCATTCCATCGGGTAGATTGTGGCAAGAGCCCAAAGGCATTTGATTTGCTGAAAAGGTGATTGACTGAGCGCAAGCTGTGCATTGGGGGCGGAGAGAGCAGAAACCAAGGGCCGCGAGGAGAGGTTGGGCTGTTAGTTGGTAGGGCTGGATTTATCCATTGTTTTACCCTGGAGACCAAAACGGCGAAGGGCAAAAGACGTTCTTGCGGGGATGGCGAAACTGGTTGGGAAAAGGAAACTCTCCTGTGGTAACCTCAGGCACGGGGAGGAGCGCAGACAGTGAGTGGATTATCCTCTCGCAGCTGAAGACTGATCGACGAGGTTTAGAGCAGCCAATCTCGTGAACAGCACAAGATGTCCTTCGTCTGAAAGCCGCTCAATCAAAACATCCTTGGACCAAACGCTTGGGCATGAAAAAGCACTTTCCAGCCAACTCGTGAAGAATGATCACGACTGGCATGGCCCGTCGGCCTGAGTAGGACCACCAGAAACAATCGCGCTGGCATCGACGCCCCTGTGGTCTCCTGGTTGACGTCGAGCGGGTTCAGCGAACTTCCGATTTCCAAGCCGGATGGTTTGAACTCCTCCTAAAATCCGCGGGCGGAGGAATGTTCGATGCTAAACCCGCCGCCCAGAGGCAGATCCGAGAGTGCCATTCGAGCCATTGAAACCCTTCAATTTCGCCTGCGGTCCACGCACACCTTGGCCAGACGTTGTTTCCACCCAACGGCCGATGGATATCTGTCATGCCGCATGGGCGGTCCTGTGTCGCAGCCCGTCACGAGCTGGAAACACAGCCATGGCCTGAGGCTGCGTGCCCGAAACTCAGCTTCTTCGTGCCTCTGCTCTGCCCGGACTTGGGGGAGAGGCCGCCTTCTGTAGGTGACTCGAGCACGCTGTTTGCATTCGGAGGCATTCAGTCATGGCGCCCCCATTGGCCCACAATACGAGTCGATGACTAAGGCGTCTCGATATCCTCTGGCTGCCATTCGCCGAGGCCTTGGGCCGCCGTCTGTAGAGCGGCAGCCGGTCGGGTAAGGCTGCGTGGACGGCTTTCCTCGGGTCGCTTGGAAATGGCTGCTAATTGCACGGATTAGGCAACGCTTCGCCCATCTCGTCTCTGCCCAGAGCCACCGCAAGCGCACGGCGGTGAGCAATCCCTCGGCCGCGAGGAGGAGGCTGGCGTCGGAAGTCACAGATCCCCCGGCGCATGTCTTCGATGCCGCCTTTCTGCGCACAGCCGGCTGATGGGGTAGTGTGTGGGGACGACTTCCCCTCCCCCCAGCCAATCACGGCGCTGGATCCGGGCTGTGGCGTCTGCTTTGGGAGCGTCATTCAGGGATCCGATCTTCAGCCTTATGGCTCACCTCCATTCTGCAGAGGCTCCGACATCGATATCGCTCAGGTTGAATGGGAGCAGCTTGGTGTCAACGTTGCAATGGTCTCCCGATCAATGACAGCACCCCGCCGAATTCTGCACCTTCGCTGCACCGCAATCCAATTTCTCCATGTCAAGCACTCTGCTCCACCCGCGGAGACAGAAGCCAGGCCCTCCCCAGCGTCCGCGCTCCTTCGGCTTCCATAGCCCCCACCCATGGCAATTCGGTCGATCCTTTTCAAACGTCGGATTCTCGACAAATGAAAATCACGCTTGGTGTGACATAACTGGCTCAGTTAAGCATTGAGACTACGGTGTCTAGCCTTAGAGTTTCATGGGGCTAGTACACTAAGAGCTCTTGAATGGCCTGGGGAAATTTATATCGACGACTCAAATTGTTACGTAAGGTAGACAGGCCGTGATAACCCCGGTATTGGTAGGGGAAGGTCTGTGATCTTAACTTTGCCGAGTAACCTTGTCCAAGTGATTGGCATTCTATACAGGAAAATCACTTCATCTGATGCCTTAATGCCAAGTCCCTAGTATTAAAGCGAAAGGGTTGGCAAGAAGCAAACAGGATTGGTGACAAATTGAAGCTCTTGGGAAGCTCCCTATCGGGAAAGCTCAGGTGTGGACGAACTATCATCCTTAGCCAGCAAGGCGCGAGGTCTGCTGCATTAAGCGACGAGTACGTACGTGGAGTCTCAAATATACCTCAAAGAAGGATGGCATACTAAACTAATTTGAACTTTATCAAAGCACTCTCATCATCCTCGATAACGATGAACATGATTTTGAAAAATACTGGAGAAGCCAGCGAAATGTCCACTTCCGCCAAAAGTCTAAACAAGCCTCTGACGGCGTATATGTCAAACCCAAACCAAAAAACTGTCCCGTCCTTGGCGAAACCTGCGCTTATGGCCACGTTGCTCGCGTTAAGAGAATCTTATAAACGCTCGGCTGGGAGTCAGTCAGCCCTTACTTGAATCCGCAAGTCTGACAGCTTGGGGTCGGTCAGAAAAGGAAACACAGCCCAGTGAGCGGGGAATAAGCTGTGCGAGTTCCATGCGGTCAGAAGTCTAATTCTTGCACGGGAACATGCAGCCGGAAGCTCTGACAGGAAAAGCCACCCGAGACTGATAATGGGACTCAGAACGCCCCCTTCACCCCACCCGTTGCCTCGGTGGAGAAGTCCTCCAAATGCCCTCCGCCATCGAATGCCAAAGGAGCTCCGAAAGCGTACTCGAAAGTTTGGGTTCTCCACGTGGAGTCGGTAATCCAAATACTCGCCAAGAGTAGAGTAAATCAGTTTCTCCTACGACTAAAATTAGGATATCCTATTCATGAAGGGTACTTGCTATACGGGCAACCAGGAGTCGAATTCTGTATTTAGGAGTTGGACGCTAGGATTCCGTAAATATCATTCTTCAAGGGTGAAGTCCTATAATGGTCGACGGATGAGGACTTCAATCTTCATGCTTCAAAATCAGCAATGGCTTGCTCTATCTGGGGCTCTGACTGGACATAACGGGAATACCTATGGGGAGCTGGGAATAGTTTGGCTCTCACGAAGGCCTCGGAGATAGATGGCCACAAAAGTGAAACCCGAAGGCTGAGGATCAAAGCTCACCGCCACCAAGATAAGCCAAGAGATCTTCGCGATCCGTGAATGCCGTGGTAAGGTGAAGTCCAGAACCCGAATGGACATCCGAATTTCCCCATAGGGAAATGGTGATGATGCTTGTAGCTATTACGGATAATATTGTCCTTATGGTTTTTCTCATCGCACCATCCCCAGGGCAGAAACCCATGTGTCTCAGGCACGGATATTCCAGAAGCTGACGAGTTTCCCAACCATCTGTATCGGGTTCACGATCTTTCCTCTCGGATTGGCTATGTTCTCACCCACTCCCATGACAACGGTGGGCGAAGCTGAACCGAAAGATGGGGTGTGAGCCACCCATTTCCAATTGTTCAGCGTTCAGCAGAGAGGTCGAGCCAGGCTCTCCAGATTCCCTATAGGGCAAAGGGACCCTGGACCATCACACGTTTTTGAAGTGACTACCAAGATATGAGGCACGCACACACGAAGCAGGTACCAAATTTGAAATAAGAATGTGCCGCAGGATGAACACTGCCTCCCATTGTCGTTGGCTCGTTCCCAGAGAACCAGAGGACCAGAGGACCAGCTAATCCTTCACAGGGCGTGGATTTGGAATATGCCCTGAAGAGGAAAGGGGAAGACGATTCATGTCTCTCACCCTCTGGTCACGAGTATGCTTGGGCATGAATCGAAGAAGCCGAGATTTGCCATCAGGGAATAAGGGGGCCAAATTGAAGGTTCTCGTGGTAAGCATAGAAGTACGGTTTGGCGGTAATGGGGAAATGGGGGCGGCGACGGGAAGAGGAAAATCGTATCATAAAGCTGCGCAGAGGCTTGAGAAGGGACAACCGGAGCAGGACCAAGGAGAATACGACGGTAAACAATCGGTTTCATGTGATTGCTTTTTTTTTGTCATTCTCAACCCCCGACCTCTGGCCAACGAGGCAGAAACGAGAAGGGTTCCATTGAAACGTTGCTCAGATCGTCATGCTCAATCATCAACTCGACTTGGAACAATAGTAACAAAGTGCGTTACCATCGCATTTCGTGTGGCGCCCGCATTGGGGGATCACAAGCCACAGCCCGAGAAGAACACAAATCTGACCTGAATGGAGAACATCCAACGTGGAAATTCCGTGCATCTGCCCCTCCCCGACTTCGAGTTGTGATGGATGGATAGCATGACAAACGAGCCATGCGCAGCGGCAAAAAGGGGGGGAGAACTCGTCAGCGCCGTCACGATCAGCTTGTCAAGCTGGCACGTCGGGTAGGGCTGAAGTTTCTCAAGTCGTCCTGATCATGGAGCGTCCGCACCGCATGCGGTATTCGGTCCTACCTGTGTTCGCTGCTGCGTTCGCTGCTGCACTCGCTGCAGAGGATTGTTCTGGTTGCAACTCTGCCTTCACCGTCGTCGATAGCCCCTTCTGCTCGCTTAGGCACGATCTAAAGTCGCCCATTGGCCGCCGACCCCGGCAGCGACTTGCAGGGCTCCTGAAGTCGCGGTGTGCGTTCTAACGGGCTGTCCAAGCGAGGTTGGCTCGAGCGGGTGCGGTTGTGCTTCTGGTGCAGGCTGCGCCGGAGGGCCCAATGGAGCGCGGCCCCCTGTGCGTCCCAAGCTCCCAAGCAGCCAAGCATCTTGGTAATCGGCGGGGCAATAAATAAACATATGACCACGGCCAATGCACGTGCGTTTCCAGTGGGGAGGGCCGGGGATGGGCGGAAGGGTGCCAACTTGGCCTTCGTTGGGCCAGCGCGCCCGTGGTTCAGGTAGCAGGTAGGTGCTCACTCTCTCGGGCGTCCTGGTCGGGGCTGGCCCTGCGGCTGGAGAGGGCCGCCAGCGACACCATATCTGTCATGTCTGGGCACAGGAGACGAGGCGCGCGAGGCTGGTGTGCACGAGAAGACCATCGGGAGCGAGAGCACCCTCCAATTTCTCGGGACGAGGGGGCTGGCGGATTTGCTTTGCTTTGCTTTGCTTTTTGTTGCGGCCGGAGGGGGTGGACGGACACGGGGAGTGGGAGTGGGAGGGAGTGACTCAGGAGGGGAGCGGAAACCGCAGAGCGCTCCCACATGTGCTACCGATCCCGAATCGGGTGGGGTCCATGTTTAGAGATGGATGTGCATAGAACTGTATTTTTATTTTGTAATCCTGGATTCTCGGGGGGGAGGGGATATATGCAGCGGGCGCAACAGTCAGATCCAGATCCCGATCAATCTCCAGGTCTTGGAGCAAACCCGGAGATCAGAGACGATCGCCGTACCTTCGCCGAGAGAGGCAGCTCTGCTCGTCGCGAATGCGACGATGAGCGACGTTGAACCTGGCTGGTGCAGTTGCGATTGCGGTTGCGAGGTTGGGACCACATGCTAGATCGTGAATCCCCTCGCGTAGAGCAGCTCGTCGACGGGACCGGCCCCAGTCCCAAAGAGGAAGGCTAGTCGACAGCTGATTAGCCAGGCTTGCGACGGCGTCGGGGTTAGGTGTGCGAGCTACGTCCGCATGCCAAACACTGCGCAAGGCAGCACCCACGCTCATGGACGACGTCTATACTCCGCAGCGCGCCGTCGACTGCCCGTAGGAGGGCTGCCTCCCCCAGTTCTGATGTTCTGGTGTTCTGCCACTGCCAGGCGTTTCGCGGTGGGCCTTCTCCCAATTCCGAACACTCTAGCGCGGCCTGCGAGTCCCTGCCCGCGCAATACGTCAATACAGGCACTTGCTGCGACGGTTGCCGAGCGCCGCATGTGCCATCGGATCCAGTCAACACCTGCCTACTAGCTCTAGCGACGCCCTTCCCGAGACACGCGCCATGGACAGCTTCTTCCTCCTGCGCTGGGACGCGATGGGGATTGGGGGTGGGGTGGATGGGAGAGGGAGGGAGAGGATGGGCGGCGTGCGCGATGCCCGAAATAATTCGACGGTGTCCCTCGGGGGCCCTCTGACTAAAGCCGTAGGGCTGCCGCACTGGACTTGACGCTGCTGACTTGCGGGACTCCGGAGTCTGGGACGTTGGGGAGACTGGTTTGGCCCTCACGGCACGCCCATTCGCCGGTCTAGCGCGGTGCTATTCGTGGCCACGCCACTGGCCCGTGGCCGAAGGGGGGAGGCCAGCGGGCAGCGGATTGGCTCGCGCGTGGGGCCGCTGCTTTACGCTGCGCACTTGGCTATTCTTAATTGCCGCTAATTAGCTGCCAAATGGCCGGCCGGTCCCAGATTAGCGCGCAGGCCCGCGGTCGTCGCGAGGGATATCATCCTGCAGGGCGGTGGCTCACGAACCAGCATGCCGCTGTCCTTGGCCCAGAGCTGCAGAAAGGCGGCCCCAGGAAGGCATGGCTTGCAGGCCTGCAGAGCGCCCCCCTCCCCGCCCCCCTGCCACAACGGTCGAAAAGCGGCCGGCATGCTGGACGACAGGCCTCGCAGCGCCATGCGTCCTGTCCAGCCCTAGCTTGCCAAACCGTCAATCAGTGGCAGGCCCGGGTTGAAGCTGAGCTCCAGGCAAGGATCCCAGAGAGATGGGCCCTGCCTGGGGACGAGTCCGCACTCGAGCTGCGGAGGAAGAGTCGACCCGCGCACATATATACTCCCACAACCCCCCTCCCAATTGCTCCACCACAGCCTTGCTTCAGAGTCAACCCGCTCTCTACTACAGCACGCTTCCTCTCTTCACCCAGACGGCCCATCTCCCTTATGATTCTATCACACTACACCACCGCTCCCAACAACCGCCGCCCCGCCATCATGTCTCGCCAAGCGTACTCATACTCGACCGCAACCACGGCGCGGCAGACCACGGGTCATGGAACCAGCAGCGCCTTCAGTGCCTCCGCAAACCCGGATGAGGACTGGACCAAGATCTCAGACCTAGCCGAACGGAGAAGGATACAAAACCGCATTGCCCAAAGGAACTACCGTGAGTTTTCTCCAGATCCGCCTATATCCGCCCAACCAGGCAAAGTCCGCAATTCTGATATTCAAGCAGGCAAGAAGCTCAAGAAGCGTCTCGAAGATCTCGAGAGACGAGCCGGCTCCTCCTCCGCATCACCTCCTCCCACCCACGCCCAGATCCCACAACAGCAGCAGCAGCAAGAGCGGAGGAGAAGCCCGGAATTAGTACATAGGCAACCATCACCGCGAATGCTAGCAAACCAATACACACCACCCATGGATAACGACCTTTTCCAAAACTTCGACGACCGCGAGGGATCAAGGACACCACCTCTTTCATTCTCCAGCCATTACCCACCACCCGAGGAAATGGGCTATTCCTACCAACCCACCTATTCCTACCCCGTCTCCACCGGCGGCGGCAACGACCATTACGGCTACCTCGAACCCATCCCCGTCACTCTACCTTCCATGATGCATTTCCACGACGTGGTGGGCAAGCGTGAGGACGAACATACATTAAGTCCCTATACGTGGGGTAATCAAGGTTTACCCGCCATCGATATCCATACGACCACCTCATCGAATCGTTATGATCATTCGAATCCTCACGTAAGTAAAAACCATTGGCGGAACCATGGTGGTCCTTAGAAGTTGGATTCTAACGGCTGGACCTTTCAGACACCTCCGCTTTCACATTCGTATGAGCATTCTACGACGTGTTCGGAATCGGGGTATCAGTACCCTTCCACACCACTTTCAATGCCGCCTTCTCCGAGGATGTTGGCGCAGTTATGATGTGAAGCAAACAAACAAGCAGAAATAAAAAAAGAAATTTAAAAATACCAAAAAAATATACAGATGATGTTTTCTCTCTTCTCTCTTCTCTTTGGGTGGGAGGATAAGGATGGAAGGGATGGATGGATGGGACAGGATGGAAAGGGGGTTTTTTCCTTGTTTGAACAGAGTTCGAAGCGCTCGACACTCATTCATTTTCTAGAGATGGTGATTGATGGTTTTACGATATGATATCAAAGGACATTTTCCTTAAGTTATGTGTGGTCTCAAACTCTCTCAAAGATAGGACAGGAAACGCATGGATGTATGGTGTTTTTTTCTTTTTCTTTTTTTGTGGTTTAGCTTTTGTTATGGAGGGAGGGAGGAATGGCTTGTTAGTTTCTTTTTTAATTTACTATTTTTTCTTGTTCTTGTTCTTTGGAGGGAAGCGTTGTTGGCTTGGCTTAGCTTGTATTGGAATTGTTATTGTACATACCCTACACGCACACATTTTGACATGGAGCCCTTTTTTTCGGGGAAGGGGGGTGGCGCGGAGAAGGAAGGAAAGGAAGGATGGATGGCTGGCTGAGGCTGGTTGGTTGGTAGCTTGATATTGATATTGATAAAAAGAATGGGCTCATTATTTTATTTTATTTTAGTTTTTCTTTTTTATTAAGGTGGGAGGGTTTAAGGATAAGATAGGATAGGATAGGATAAGATAAATGAGATGAAAAATTCTTTACTCTGTATTTTTTGATTGATTGTTTTTTTTATGTATTGAGTGAGTAATTGGTATATACAACCGAAATAGGCTTAGGCTTAGGCTTTTATCTAACTAAATACTTGCAGCACTTTACTCTACTTGTAGACTTCTCCTCTAAATATACATATATATCCCAGATTTCCGCACTCGCTCGCACTTAAGAATACATGGATTTTGTATTTACGAATAAATAAAAGGGAGTTTCATACGTATGTATGTATGTATGTATGTATATAGCCGTAACTAGCTAGGTATGAAGTACAGAATATTCAGGTCAGGTCAGTTACTTACTTAATTAACTAGCTAGGCAGGCTCATGCGGCGTAGTTTCATTTTATATACTGCTCCTACCAAACGTGTTGGTGTTTGAATGGGATTTCGACCGATTGATTGATTGATTGATTGGTTCATTCACGAGGATGCTGGGATTTTTTTATGGAGTGGGGCGGAGGAGGTTTTGTTGTGCTGTGTTGTGTTGTGTTGTACTACTGTACTGCCACGGTGGAGGAGGTGGAGGGAAGGGAAGATGGATTAGAGAATTGGGGGCGGGTGGTTGTGGTGGGGGTGGCTTTGCTTTGGGGTACGGGTTGGAATGGAAGCGTATGGAGCGTATGTGGAGAATTTTCGTTAGCATAGCCTTACTTACCTACGTAGTGATACGAAAGTTCGTGCCTTAGAATTAAATTCATCATCATGGATATTTAGGTGCCTTTTGCAGAAAATGATATTGGTTGGATATTAAGAAATTTCAAGCTGGGTTTAGAATATATTAATTGAATTTTTTATTTTTATTTTATTTTTTCTTTCTTTCTTGGGATAGGGTTAATGGGGATGGGTGGATGGTGATTTGAAGATAGCGATACGGGATACGAATGGGAGTTTATGATTTGATGCGGGTCTCGGGGTGGGAATTCGGTATGGGCGTTTCTAGGTTCTGGATAAACAACCCCCCCCCTCGCTAGCATGGCGAATTCTCGGCGCGTCGTACGCGATAGGCGCGCGAGTGATACGTGGGCTTGGATTTGAGCTGAGTGTTGAGCGGGCGTAGGGCTGAAACTTTTTATTGACCTTCTTAGATGGGATGGGTTGAGGGGTTAGATTTTGATGGTATGGCGGATGTGTTTTTGTTTATTTGGCTTTGGGAGAGTTTGGAAAAATGTATATCTTAAAAAATTTGTTGTTGTACGAATGAAATTTAAGCGTGGTGAATGACGTAGTTCATACTTAAGAATTGTCACGGGAATACAAATACCTTTGTACATGTCTTCATTCCCAACACTACTTATGTCTAGACTACTACGGCCAAGACGTGCAAGCCATTATCCGATTAATTGATCAATTGGTCTATTGCAAATACTTCGGTCTAAGTTCAGTCGTCTGCACAGCCAAATGTATCTCTTTGGTGGAGACAAGTGAGTCGTATTCTCACCTATCCAGCAACAGTGCTAACAACTCCCCAAGGCCTTGGTCCCCACTCGATTGGACATCCTCAGACGACCAAGTCCGCGGAGGCTCTTCCTACTCCACTCTTGCATGCACGCCTCTCGATGCAATCGCCCTCTTCCAGGGGAATCTCGACATTAAAACCCTGGGTGGAGCGGGGTTCGCCTCACAACGAACGACGGGCGAAGATAGGAATTGGGATCTTCACAAGTACGATGGAATTATCTTGGACACCGCGAAGTCGGACAAGAAAAAATACACGCTGATATTGAAGGATGAATTGTTACCCAGAAGTCCAAATGGCAGGGAGCAGAGCACGGTAAGTTGGGAGTATGATTTCCAGGCCGACGAGGGCAGCGGATGTGTCTCCGTGGGATGGGACGAGTTTAAGCCGACGTACAGAGGGAGGGAGGAAAAGGATGCTGAACCTCTTGATTTGCAGCATATCAAAAGAGTTAGTCTGATGATGAGAAGGTATATTTCCTCACCCATATGCATCTCTGTGGATTTGAAAAGCGGCTCGACGTAGAATGGCAGTGTTACTCATGTTACTCACACTGGAAAACATAGTTTCTTTGGCACGCAGGAAGGCGATTTCTCGTTGTCCATCAAATCCATCTCCGCATTCCGAGAACAGGATGCGAAGGGCGAACCCCATCTCGACGCGCCAGGCAGAGGCGAAATCCCCATGCCTGCGAAAGTCAAATCATTCGGGAATTCCGGGGAAGGTGGGAAGGCCCCCAAAGCTAAAGGCAGAGGCTGGATCAGTTGGCTGTCTGGGTCCTGCGCATCGATGCGATGGAGCCAATCGACAGGCCCCCGGACCCGAAACACCATGGCCCCTCGGCCAAACCGGTGAAATCGCTATCCAGTCAAGCAATCGCGAAAGCACGAAGGCCTTCAGCTGCGACGGTGGAATCGACGGCGAGGACGGCCAAGACACCCTGAGCGCAGTTCCCTCGCTCCCACATCTCGACCGTCGGCCGTCCTGTTCGCCGGGTTTCCCCTACACAGCCTGGTGGGGAGCGGCAGCTAAAATGCACCCGAGAGCTAAATCGTATGATGGAATCACAAAACGTGGGTTGCACCACCGCCTGCAGCTGATCGCGATCTGCCGCCCTGCTCCCAACACGCCCGGCCCAAACGTCAACACTCCGCCCTGGATGCGCGGCCACCACCCCGTGCGAACCTGCATTCTCGCGACCGGATGGGGAAACCTTCGAGCACCCTCTCTGCTCCACGTGTGCATGCAACTCTGCAACACGAGGTTTTGACATCATGGAACGAAACCGCACGCTGCCTGGTGACGCTGCAGGAGCATTCGGCGACCTCGTTTCGTTGGGTAAACCCAGTAAACCCAGGCTCATACACCAAGGGAATACGGAGCGTCAAGAGACAGAAGGAGGGTCAGGATGCATCTGCTTTATCTCCGTCGGTGCATACGTAGGCAATCTACTCTACCCTAGCAGCCAGCCTCTACTCGGCGAGCATAGCATCATGTTGGCCCAGCAAGGACTCCGTGATTTGTTCATGAGAATGTTCTGTGTGGTCCCCGACGTGCCCTCATGCAGCGGCCAAGGCAACCAAAGGGTTTCCATGCATCGAGCATTTTCAGGGTACGTATGTGTATGTATGTATTTCTGTACAGAGGAATAGCATTTGCGTGGACTAACAGGACAGCGCAATTGGGGTGGGGATGTGGAATACCGGTAGTGGGGGTGGGGTGATGTTTATCCAGCACGTACCGGCCTTGTGGAGAGGGTTTGGATGTGCGGGCGTCCAAGCTCTGCATCGGTGTGCCCGAGTCCTCGACTCTCGCTATCCAATCGTGTGGAAGAGTCGGTGAGGGTACGTACCCTTTTTTCGGGGTTGCGCCCTGGAATCTGGGTCCTGTGATTTGGATGCTCTGAGATTCCACGCTTGTTTGGAGAGATGATCGGCCGCGGGTATGTAGGGCAGGATAGGTGATCGGTATTGGGACGTCAGAGACGTCATGGGCGATCCGATCATGCACGGCTTATGGATTACAAATAATTATACACGGGGACGTATGGGTGGGATGGACGGGTTACAAATGGACGACCTCGTTACTAATCTTGGGGAGCTCCTGCAGGTGGCAGGCAGGCAGGCGGAATTTTCAGGATGAAGCCTGGAGGAAGCGGCGATCACGGACCCCTTCTTCAGGATGGGGAAGCGGGGGTGTTCGTAACAACGATTTGGAATTCGGAGACGTAAATACCCTCTTTTTCTTTCGGCCTGTTTTTCTAAGGGGCACTTACTTAGCACGAAGAGTATTGATTCCAAAGAGGGATTATAGCCAAGGAAGGTCGAGCTATGCGTTTCCCCCTCGGTTAGGCGGCTTTCTAGCGAATGGGGGGAAGGGTTTCTATATTCGTCATAAGACGGGATGGAGAAGGAAGAAGAAGGAGGAGGTGGCGTAAGTTAGTAGCACAGCAGCAGGAGCGTCAGTCGCGTTTCAGTGACTGGGGAGTTGGATATGTTAGGGGGAGGCACAATAGCCAATAGCCATGTGGTGGTGGTTTATCTTTTTTTTCTAAAGAGGGAAATTATGCAGGTTGTTTATTCTTGGACCCATACATAAATAAATTTAGCGTTTTTCCTATCCTATGGTTGGAGGAGCATAAGGAGGAAAATAGATAGTCTGGGTCGGGAAATCCCTATGAGTTACTAGTATATGTATGTATGTGTATTTTTTTATAGGAAAGTGGTGGGGTAAAGCAGCAATATTCGTGGCGTAGCTTTCTTGAGAGAGGATATGCAAGGGTTTCTTTTTTAAATTAGTACTTTATATAGATGAAGCTTGCGTTATTACGTAGTATGTCTTAGTAGTGCGTTAAAAATACATGTTGTATACGTGATGTACGATTCTATATTCGTAGGGTGAAATTCTATTATATGTTTGTTGGTTTGAAAATAATTCTATTTATTTGGAATATTTTAGAGTTTTAACCTCCTCTCTTATGTTTAAGTCACTTAAACCTCTTTACGAAGGCTTTGTGGGTTAGTGAGACAAGGACTTTTAAAGGATATAGTCTAGAGTTACTCTTTTTAGAATTAGACAGGTACTTTTATAAGGTGAACGATACTACTCTTCCAAGGAAGTATTATTAGGGTATTAAGTTTGCTATATATTCTCTTAGTAAGCATTATAAATTCCATTTAATTCTCTTTCTTTCTAAAGGAATTGCTTTCTTATAAAGCTCTTAAATTTTAACATTTCCTATTTTTAATCTTACTGTCGGTATGCTATAGCGGGGGAACCAAGGTCACTAATCACTCTGCGCTCATGTAGGACGCAGCCTGATTGTTGTGGTCTTGATTCGTTGTTGCATGGTCATGTGAGTAATCACATGACCGTGCGCCGGTCGGGTCGCATATGGATCGCATATCGATTCCTATAACGATTCCCAACCGTACCAACACTTACTTTAAATAAACTATATATTAATTAAAAATACTTTTTACTTTAACTATTTTACTTAAAATATAAATCTTCTCTTAGCCCCCCTGAGAAATCTTAACTAAAAACGCCTTCTGCTTAAATTACCTTACTTCAGGGATAATAAAGCTATCTTATCTCGTTAACTTTGGGATTATAAGTTTCTAGATTAAAAATAATACATACGTCTATTTTAGGTTATAGGGAAGGAAATTATATTAGCAGTGAATATTAAAGGGGGCCTTATGATTCCTAATAAAAAAATAGAGATTAGGGTAAACACGTTATAAATATAATAAAAACCTAAGGGAACTGGTTTACGATTAAAAAAGGGGAGGATATTACTATGGGGACCAACTAATAGGGTTTAGATAGAGAGAAAATAAGGTTAGGGTGGAGGTAATAGAATTTAAGGAGGAAGAAATAAATAATATAGTTAAGATAAAGCGAAAATACGACATAGGTACCTGATAAGAGGGTAGAAGCACTAGATAATATAGTACTAGCATTAGAGAATCTAGCGATTTAAGAATCTGTTGTCGAAAACTTAAGATATCTCTCTTGAAATCAAGGGATTCTAAGCGACATTTTTTATCATTTGTTCGAGGTGGGGATAATAAGTATATTATAAATTTAATTTTTTTACTAGCTTACTAGAAAGATATTGAAATTCTAAAAGGAAGTCATAGAGGAATGGAATGGAATATATTTTTTCTTTCTTTTTGTCTGTCTATTTAGGAGGAAAGGTGCTATATTCTGACTAGGTTTAGGATTTCCCGATCTAACTACTTGTGAATGGACGATGTGGAAGGTTAGTCCTTGGAATCGGACTAATGATGACTGAATAAATGAGACTTGATTCAGGAGCTCATAAGGAGCAAACCTCGCTATAAATACTATGGAATCTACTCTACATCCGATGGTGGCAAGAGTCTATATCCGCATATTGACCAGGTACCGGACCGAAGCATGAAGTCATAAGGTTTCCGGATATAAGAGATTTGTAGGAAAGAAAAAACCAGAAAGCTTGCTAATCAATAGAACCATCAGATCGGATATGGGCTGCAACACCATGGTCAACAGTAGATTATACGGAGCAGAATCGTCAGAACCAGAAATGGATACCAAGCCCATGATTTGAAGCTAATTGTATCTTTGACGCTATCAAATACCGGTAGAACGATGACTGCCTAAAGTTTTGTTTGGTTAGAAAATAAGGATCCAGTAAGTGTGGGAATGGAATACTAACAGCGATAAAGGTTCCTAGAATAAAGACTATCATTAAAAATGCGATCTCTTGGATCTTCTCCCCCTCTCTCATTGCATTTAAAGAATCGAGGCGTGCAAGCTCGGTATTTCGAATGGAATGGACTGAGTTCGCCCGAGCGTATTCGGCGATTTCGATTGCCCTTTTGGAGTCAACACGGGCAAGATGCGCTGTCTCCTATAAGTGAAATTAAAGTGGTAAGCCGTGTATCTTCATAAGAGGATGGACCAAACATAAAAGACTGGTTTTCTTACCATTTGAAAAGCTAGCAAAGCACCCTGCAGAACCATCTCACACTTGTTGATTTTGACCTCATACTCATCTACCATGCGCTGCAAATACTCCTCGGGATCAATATCCGGTTGACCGTCTGTAAAGGATGAAAAGTCGCTAGCATACTTCTTAAGACCAGCGATCTGTGCGCTCCACGCCATCAACCGAGTTTTGAGGTTATACATGTCCAGATACAAGCCTACCAAGTCCTTTGGATCCTCTTCACTTCCCCTGTTGCTGTCCTGAGGTTGGCCGGAGCTGTCAGCCCCAAATGGAAGAAGTCCATAGTTCTGCAGTATATTCTGGAAACCGACAATCTTACGGTTCACCTCTTGAAAACGATGATGTCGCTCGACGCTCAGGAATGCTTTGATGAGAGTGAAGGGGTTGAAAATGGACTCTTTGCAGCGCTGAAGGGATTTTTTCAGATTCTCTATATCTTCGTCTTTATATCCCAGAATCAAAGCATATGTCTCCGAAAAAGTTGGTGCCGGAGGCGGCGGGATCCCATTTGGAGTTCCTGTGTCATTTCTTGAAGATGGTGGTGGCTCCCAAAAGTGGGTTATTGTCATGGCACTCTGATCTTTCAGAGTATGTTCTACTCGAAGCGTATATACTGCAAATTTCTTAAATTGGTGAAAGAAATAACGGTCAAGATGGAATAGCTTACTGTAACAATTCTTCCCACCAATCTTAGTTTGGGCTCTTGATATGATGGGAGCCCCCCTATCAATTATGACGGCAAAAGCATGATGAATGCTCAATTTTTCTACTATGGACTCGAAAGATGGTTTGGAGATAGAAAGTTGCTTGAGAACAGCACGGTTCGCAATATTCGGAAATTGAGTATTTTGTTGTGGCATAGGAGGTAGCCTATAATGTTAGCATACGGTGTTTAAAACCTATTAATGAAAGAAACCCCAGAAGGTAACGAAATTCCGGAAGAGAGACACACAATAGAGCAAATTGGTCTTCTGTTCTGTTGGTTGGGGAGGCCTATATCATATAATCAGGATGAGCTCTCAAGCATAAGAAGCCAAGTCAAATTCTCACTGTATTGAACCAGCCCTCCATTTCAACTTTATCTCTTGTGCTTGCCTGTAGAAGCCATTCCTCTTGGCTAATATTGGTCTAAACTTTTAGTTAGAAGGTGTAGACACTCAAATGTCATGATTGACTTGCCAACAATGTCGTATTTGTGTGAAAGCCTGTACATTTTGGCTCGTTGTCTGGTACCCCTGCAACAGGGTCAGGCTGGTACTTGAAAACTCGAAAATCATCTTCTATGAAGACTTCTGACTTCCAGAGCGCCTCCATAAGTGTCGGTATGCTGTACAGAAGGAATTATAGGGTAAATGAGGAAACTAAGGACACAAATTACTCCACGCTCATATAAGACGCGGCCTAATTGTTATATATATAATAAGACCAATTAAAAACTAATTAAAAAAATAGTTTAAATATAAAATATATTATATAAAAATAAAAAAACTTAATTAAATAATTATCGGAATATATTTATTACTAGTATTCCTTTATACTATAATTAAACCTTTGGGCTAATTAGTACAAAGGGCTAGGAAGGCATATAAGCACTATACTTGGACCTATATAGAGAAGACAAGCATATTAATATTACCACGAGCATACACCTAGTATATATCTAATATATAGAGAACTATGTATTATGCCTTATAGTAAAACATATACCCCTGGGCCTAGTCAACCGATAATAATTATATTAAAGTAATATATCTTTATTAAATATATTTAAAACTAATTTATAATTTATTAAGACCCTTTTATTCTATTTTATTATATAAAAAAATCTCTAATTAATTACTACTAATTGCTAACTAATTACTTACCGGTTAGAGTTGTTGCCTTGCCTTTTTTAAAAATCATGCATCAACCAGCCCCGAGCTCTATAATCCCATTGCATAGCGATTCCCAACCGTACTAACAATAAGGTTGCTTAATCAGGAACACGACCAGGGATTCTTGCCTCAATTTGGCTTTGATGCTACGGGGTTCATTTCTTAAGAGCACAATCGGCGCTGAATTTAAGGCTCTAGGTTCAGTTAAACTAGTTTTAAGGACTGTGCAGCCTCATTTCAAGGTTGCGACGTAGTGTTGCAATGCAGGCCAAGCAGCTGAAAAGCTGAGCCTCCACCAAAAATATTAATATGCAGGAAAGAGGTCACGATAATTATTGAGAAGGCTGAACAGAAACCAGGGGGTTAAGAGCGGCCCTGCTCTTCTCCATTTATAATTCTCGTAGTTGTCACTCCTCGGCTCTCGGCTGACCTTCAATCCTAAATAATCGCTAAAAACTCACTTTCTGAAAAACAAACTATCTTGCCGTCTCTTTCAACAGAAAACAGAGTGAAATGTCTCAAAACCAATCTGCTGCTGTTCCTCCCCCAGAAGCAGCAGCACAAGTCGTGAAAACACCAAGTGCTGCTCTCAAACAGCAGCGAGCCTAGTCATTTGAAAGTTCTTACATAAATATTTAGGATCTAGAAGACTACCTCGATAAATGTCCTGATCTTGATTATCGCTTGGAAGTAAGTAGAGTTTGCATTTACTAAACATACTGTTTGATAATCCTTGATAAGGGTTTTTGCTAAATATCAATAGGACGGAGCCGACAGGATCATTCTCTTTGCCAACCGCGACTTGACAGAGGTGCGGCCACCCGTCACATCGAGCTGTATTGAGTTGCAATAGCTAAATTGCCATGGGAGAAAAGTTGCAGGGTACTTATACCCAAAGAATGCCGCATAGAAATAGCGGCGTCGCATTTTTACGTGACATAAATTTAAATAGGAAGAAACGAAAAAGGTGGAGGAATTTTCTGGACGAGTATATGAATAATTGAAGTTTTAACTGCTCGGGTTTAGGAGAGGAGGGGAAGTGCCATTATTTGGAATTACCTTCACTTGTTATTTGGGCCAAAACACCAGTTGAAAAATCAAAATCTTTATTTAGGGTACTATTTTTGTATATACAAGCAGAGACCACATTCAGCCTTTTGTCGGTTTCGATTTGAGCTCGGTTCTTCGTTCTTTTACTGCCTTTTTAACTTCGTAGAGAGGGTTCGGCAACACAACCCAGTGTTCCGTTTCATTTAGTTTGTTCTCTCTCACCATGGGTGACGCTCTGAAGTAATTGGGATCCTTCTGCTCCTTGAAGATCTTTAATCTTTCTGCCAACTCATCACTGGTAATTCTTCTCGGCGGTGGTTCATCGTACTCATTTACCTGTTCCTTTCCATTCATTGGTTCAAACACCTCAATAACTAACATTTGGTTGATTATAAGCTCACAGAAGTCTCGAACAAAATCTGAGCTGTTTGAATGCTCGTAAAGGTCGATTGCCCACTGTATTTCAGGTAAGTTAGTTCCATTTAGTCAGAGAGGATACGATTTAAGAGTGCTTATTTGACTCACTGCTCGGACAACACTACTCAGGGATACATTTGTGGATTCATTGATTTCTTCCGTTTCCCAAAAGCATGAATAAATTGAAGTTAAACCCTTTGACGCTTTCCTCCTTCCCCTAAATAGCTCGAGATCCTTGGGTCCTCTCACCAACCAGATCAAAAATTCGAGAAAAAGACAACCTAAGGACCAGGTATCAAATGAGGCTGAGAATAGTCTCAAGATTGAAGCCTTAGGTGGTCTGTATTTAGAAGTTCCACGGAGAAGCACAATGTTTTCATCACTCTGGGTTTGGTGGAAACTACTTAACCCAAAATCAGTTATCTGAAGAACCCCCAGTGGGTCTTCTACATTTATCCAGTTCATAAAGTGAAAAATATTGTCTGGTTTCAAGTCGCCGTGGAATCTATGAGTTTTGAGGTTTGTGTCATCCTTCGACCGGTGGTCCTTGAAGTTATGAAGACTCTCAAGAGCTTTAGCGAGGCCGTAAGCTTGCGAAGCAACCCACGCGGCAATCACTTCACTTGAATAGTTAGGTGCCCAGTCTTTAGGTTTCTTCTTCCAAATGTCTGATAAGTTATCGTCTGCGCACTCAAACATTAGAAAGTAGTCGTACGAATCATGTCAGATAGGAACTTCGTATGACCCAAGGAGCTTCGCAATGTGCGGTGTTTTGAGGTGATTCAAGCGATCGAGCATGCTATATTCTTGTTTAAACCCTTTTGATTTATCCCGACAGAGTTTCTTCACAGCGATGGCCCGAGTTGCACCGTCTTTCTATTAGATCTTTAGCCGATTCCTATATTGACGATAGGACGAATAGTTGATGGTGCCGTCGAACAACTTACCGTATAACGATGGAGATTCTGCTGGTCTTTATGTAGATAACAAGAAAAAACTTCACCAAAGCCACCCTCGGCCATCCATTTGTACTTAAGAAATGGCAAGAACTCCCCGGAAATGCATTGATAATGTACGATCTTCTCTTTCCCCTCTAATTCCGAGACCGAGAAAAAGACAGGTGACACTTCAGATCTTGCACGACAGAAATTTCGAAAGTCTTGCCCATCCCAGTTTAGCTCTGAATATTTGGAGCCTAGGCTCCTCATTTCACCGGAGTCGAATGGCAGTACGGAGTCGTCAATGTTTTGCTGAAAGAATCAATCCAGATTCTCTTGCTTATTGATAAGAATGAGAATAGCAATCATTCTTCGAAATGAAGGGGCAGCAGGGTGCATCGGAGCTAACACCTCGCTACTCATGTTGCCGAGGTTTGTGTTGGGATATAACTCTCGAAGAAGTAAATCGATCGTTTGTGGGTTGATTATGCGATGAAGAGCCGTGCATGGTATGAAGAAAGACTGTGAACTCCCACATCGAAGCTTTGTCTCGTCTGCATTCAGTTCCCGTCTTATACTCCTTGCTATCTCAGTTCCGGTACTAGTCCACGGAGAAATTTTGCCAGGATTCTTTTCCAGGTACAATCTTTCCAAGCTCTGCCCTCCATCGCTGCAATTCGTCCTACCCCCCTCTGTCACAATAGACACCTTCTCAAGCACCAAAAGGTCCTATTGAAGGTCTGTGCATTTTGGTTTCGCGGTTAGCGTGAGGCTTAATAGGTGAAATAGGGGAAATAGTTGGAAACCTAGCGAACCTCTTGCGAGTCATTTTCAAGTGAGTGGTTTCTCCCACGCCCACTCCTCTTGCTACTCATATCGAAATAAATTGACAAGGCTATGTTTAATGAGGCTACTTTTTCACAGCTTCGGAATCACAGCTTATGTGGAATGATGTTCAGGACCGGCTGTTTGGGAAGCCTTTTTATTGCAAGAGCCTCAATACTACAGCCCGTCGTGGCGAATATATTTAGTGAATCGAAATCATTTGTCGGCGACCTAATTCGGTTGCGCAGCCACGCTAAGAAGACTCGCGATCATTCCGGGCCTATGAATTTGCCGCCTTTACATCTATATATGGTATGACTCCGAGATATATTGATCTGCCTCCCTTCTTGAATATCATTCTACAACGACCAAGATCAAAACAAATATGCCATCCCAAAAAGGAGAGAAGAAGCCGGCGACTTCAAAAATTGATTCACTGGATTCCGTGGATTCAAAAACTTCTGAAGGCTTTAGGGAGGGTGAGGCCAAGATGAATGCAGATCGTATGGTCTTGGATGCCACGGACTTTCGAAGCTTCTAGGTCATCCCGTTACATGATATAGATGTATGGGCTCTGTTCATCCTCTTGGAAAATAAATTTGGAGAGAATACGTTTAAGATTGAGGTAAGTGAGAATTCTTTGTCAATGTCTCGGAAACTAACTTTTGTTGCTTGTAGCAGGATTATGAGGCGTTTAATGTATGGGCACCGGGAAAGCTGACGGAGAAGGAGATTAAGGACTGTAGATTTTGACGGGTTGAGGGGGTTTGAGGCTAGCTGGAATTGAAGGGAGGATTGTTTGATTAAACGGAGTTTTTTGTTTTCGGAGGGTATAGGTTTTGCTCCAACAGCTTACAAAACCTATTTTCTTCCATTTCTTTTTGAATTACCTTTTTTGTGACTAAGAGTGATGAAGGATAGCTGGGATATCCGGTCAAGTTAATTTGATAATTTTAATCGAGGTGTTAGTTCAGGCCGACTTATTAAGTTGCCTGCGCTCTACTGTTTCCCAAAGAAATCCACAAATCCTTGAGCAACAAAAGCTGTAACGGAGAGTACTTCCAACTTAACTGCGAGGAAGAGGTAATGCTGTGGTCATTAACTACTGGACCCTCACGAAAACTCCATGGAATACGGGAATTGGACGGAGAAATAATGATTCATGGAAGTACCTCGAAATTTTAAGGGCTTTAGAAGAATATTATATAGATTGTGACGTAACACAAATTCAAGAATAGTTTCATTTTACATTTAAAAGTAGGTTTTAGGGAATGTGGGGGACACAAGGAAATTTATGGACGGGAGTTGAGATGATAAATGAAGACCTATTAAAAAAAACCACTACAGAGATCGAACACGGGAGAAAAAAGAGACGAAAAGAGAAATTTGCAAGGATGGAAGAAAAAGAAAAGTTAAACTGTTCGACTTTTCGTCGAGGTTTTCTCAATGAATGAATTGAATGAATGAGACTTGATTGAGGAACTCATAAGGAGTATTCCTCACTATAAATACTA
>QYAM01000119.1:0-54217 GCA_003988965.1 Neobulgaria alba | reverse complement strand
AAGTAAAACAATCTTGAATCATATATGAAAAAGGAGTGAGACGCTCGTGAAGCAAGTAACCCTTGTACAGCTGAATATACATGTGGTAAGTTCAACATAAACTCACAACCACTCTTCTCAATTGACGGACCACTCAACTGTTCCCCCTCAATCCTAGCCATATAACCCCCTCCCCACCCGTCCAATCTTCAACCACAAATCCGACAACGCCCCATTACACAAATACGGAAATCCATTCTCACTATCATATGTACCCATCGACATCGGACCCGCAGTCTCAAAATACTGTATCGCGATATAGGAGAGAGGAGAATAAATAGTGTTCCGGCGTCAAGAATTGGTGATCGGGAAACGGTGGTTAGAGAGGAGGTGTTATTTCCGATACCCCTGCTGGTGACGGGAACTGGCCAGCTGGTACTGGCTGGAATCTAGGTTAGAGAGGAGGGGGGGGATGTAGCCGAATGTGAAGTGTCTAGGGGAGACTAGGTTGAATTCGGCGGTGAAGAGGGGGGTTAGGGAAGAAAGGATGGTGTCGAGGAAGATGGGGTATTTGGTTGGTGTGACTATTTTACTTTCACATCAGAAAATCTAATCTTCGAAGGCGTTGTTCTAAAAGAGTTGCCTGACAATGGGTAATCGAATGAATGATTTGAATGAATGAGACTTGATTAAGGAGCTCATAAGGAGCAAACCTTACTAAAAATACTATGGAAAATACTTTACATTTGATTATAGTATAAGTATTCTAAGTATGCTAAGGTTATAGGTCAGTACTTAAGATAAGTATCAAACAGCTAATATAACGAGCGTTTTATATACAAATTAAGGGGAATAATGCTCGCTGGGTAGGCACCAAGTGTACGGTCAGGAAGTCCAACAAGAGTAGATGATACTAGAGGAAAATGGAGACATAGACATACAATATATTCCAGCGGCGTAATGACTTAATCCCAAAATTCCATATATCTCAGGGATATCATAGAAACTCTCACTAGCAGTTGACAAACCCGATAGTCTATAATTCTACAACAAAATCTCTAATAGTGACAGTTTCATTGGTAGTTCCAGAGGTGGAACCACTTCCATATTTTTCTACGAAGGTTTTATTGACGATTGGTTGGTGTCACGTAAAAATGCGACGCCGCTGTTTCTATGCGGCATTATTTGGGTATAAGTACCCTGCAACTTTTCTTCCGTGACAGTTGGGCTATTGATGATAGTGAGGGATCATAGATGTGGTGATTTACTCCTCAATTTTAAGGGGGTGGAAGTAGAACACAACCAACTTTTGAAATATCTTAGATTCATTTCATTTGTAGGGGAGATGAGAAGGAACTTATAGATCAGTAGATCTAGTGTTTAGTTATAGATTAAATGTATGTGCATAGATTTTTACTAGAGAAGCTAATATAATACCACTGTCTACAATATTCGCACTCGTACTTCCTGTTTAGAAATTTAACTGGTTGGTGGCTCGTTTGGTGAGGAATTTGGAAACGGGCATTCCATATTTGGCGTATGCTCTTGTTAGAGCTGTTAGACTGTTGTTAAATCCTCTTTTTAAAGTTGGGAGCAGACTTGAATTTAAGAAACTGCAAAGCCTTGGAAAGCTACGACCTCGAATACGAGGAGGGCGAGGGTTGTGAGTGGGACAGCCATTTTTGTTAATTTGATTAATCTAAACTAAGTACAAAATTCAAAGAGTAATAAGAAAAATAAGTAAACATATATTTTATTTATATCATCATTGGAGGAAGTATTTACTACTTGGATCACATATTCCTAGTATGAAAAATCACTTCGCTAGACATATCTATATAGTTTATAGTGTTATCACTACATATTGTATCATCCTGCTTTAAGTGTAGGATCTTCTTTGCGTAATAGCTAGCTGATGATTTAAGCGACTTTGATATATTTTCTAGATCAACAACATAATGAATCCAATAATAATAGACCCAGAGAATTTCATATAGAATATCCTATATCCAGTTGGTTTTAGTGTTAACATAAATAAAATATACGGTTAGTTCAATTTATAGATTACCTCTAAGCTTTCCTAACACTTTCTAGATAATTAACAGTTCTATGATGTCGAGCACGGGAAACACCCACACGTGTTTCAATCGCTCTATCGTCTAGTTATAATTGTAAGAAGCTCCTGCAAAGTACAAATTTTATTCAAGGGCATAAGCTCTATTGTGCCTTTGAGCAGAAGGATCATTCCATTCGGTTCGGTAACTATATGCATGCTATATTTACTATCCCCTTATTCTAAAAATCTCTAACCGAGTTTTAATTCTTCTAAAGTATTCCCCTCCATACTCTCTATCTAGTCTAAACTCTTACAACTAAAAGATGTTATATTTTTCTAAGAAAGCCTATAATAAAGATTATTATATTAATAATAACTTTGATATTCTACCTATTTTGATTATAAAGAAGAAAAAGTAATCTAGAGTTTAGGTATTATTTCCATCTTCATAAAAAGTATTAATAAACCAAGGCATCCAAACATAAAAGTAAATACCCGTCAAAGTGTAAAGTTAATTCGTTTAAATACTTAGCACGCTAATTCAAGGCCGGAATTTCCGGAATTTAGATAGGAGATATTAAGCTTAACTCTACGATCTATTAGAACTTGATTGAATTCTATATACTTATATCTATATACCTTCGTATAGCTAGTGTCGACATCCCTAAGATAGATACGAATACATTACTCTATAACAGCCCCTCTATAAAAACTATACTATAGGCACAGCCTAGTAGAGATAAATATTCTTTATATTATATCTTCTCGGTGTTAGTTACCCTAGAATCTATTAAATTACCCCTCCTTCCACTCTTTACTTCCTAATTCCATAGAGTAATTACCCACCTTATAATTCAAACAATTCACCCTTCTTTTTACTCTTTACTTCTAAGACTTATAAAGTAATTATACTTGAATTTAACACTTTACTTTTATACTATTAAAAGCGCCTTAACTTCCTAGCTTCTAGTATCCTTAGTTATATATAAAATAGTAATTATTAAATCTAAAAAAAGAAAAAGAAAATTATTTTCTTTACACTTCACAATCAATAACCACTAAAACCCCATCATCCTTCTCCCTCTCACCCCCCCCTCTAAAATCAAATAAATAAATTCCCTACTATAAGGTAATTCATTCCTCCCTCCTAAAAACAGAAACAAAAATAAAAACAAGGAAACCCACACACACCACCCGATCCCACCTCTCCCACTAATCCAGCCCCTAAATTTACTATTCATGGTTATCCATCTCGGGAAGAGAGGGGGCCATTTTCCAACCCAAAGGATTATTCGAGTCTTCCTTTATTTATTTTATTTCTTTTGTTGCAGATCGCGGATTCCATTGGGGATTTTGCAACGGGGAATTTAGGATTTAGGGAATTAGGAATTAGTGATGGGGGTTAGGAGTTGGAGGGTTCTGGAGGAGGGATGATGAGAGGTTGGTGATATGAGTGGTGTGGGGTATTAGGGAGAAGGGGCAGGTAAGGGTTATTGAAGTGAAGAGGATGTAAGGGAAGATATTCTAATTTATTGGAGAGTTTATGAGTTTATGTCTCGATTTTAAATTGTTGCTTAGTCAGGAACCCTTTTTTTTCCCTGGTGAGAGAATGTCATGAGGCAGTGGATTTTAAGATGGAAGGACTGAGATTTTATAAGGAGGTATAGTAATTGGGATTAGATCTAATGGAATAGCTTTAATATAGTTAGGCTTTTAATTTAGAAGAGAAGGGAGAATAGAATTGGAGTTCTTAAGTAATATAGAGGGAAAAGTATATCTGAAAAAGGAAGTCACGCTGCTGTTAACGAATAACTGTGGGTGAGAAGAGGATTCATTTCCTTCTGCTTGGATATTTAGCAAAGACCAACTTCCCCGAGTTGATATTCCGGTATGCAACCTTTGGCTCATTGAAGAGGGACACCAGGATCACGTTTTCCCCGTGATTCAAGGCTAGATTGATTTGGCCTCTGCAAGCGCGGAAAATCCAATGGAGTCCGCGCCAAGGCGATATGCGCAGTTCATCCAGCTCCGTGTCCGAACTCCTCTGCCAGCACCTTCCCGAATTCCATGCAGCCTCATGCAGTCCTTAGGCTGCAGCGGCGTACTCAGCCCCCAAAATCAAAAACAGCCAATCGGCGTCGCGGCGTGGATGGGAAAGATACGAACTGAGGCATGCGGTTTCTGGCCCGCCGTTTCTGGCACGCCGAGCAGCACTGCAACTGCAACTGCAGCGCAAAGCAGATGCAGGTGCGATGAGTCACATCGTCTGGAGTTGCAGTGGAGGAGATTGTGGGGTAATTCTCGCGAGGCCATTGCCAGGGCGCGCGCAGAGAGGGAGAGGGCTGCGCTGGTGGGAACGGGGGATTCTGGCTGTATTTTGTGGGCGCGCAAATTGGGCTGCTCACAATTCGGGGGCAGGGGGTCAGGGGGAAGAAGGACAGATGTCAGGCGTGCGGGATGCTGGACGGCTGGATGGCTGGCCGTCTGGTCGTCGCAATGCTGTCGGAAGGGCGTGCGTGTCAAAAAAAGGTCGCCCAACGGGGATAGCGGCGATGGGATTTCCAGGAGCCCAGAAGCCGGTGGTCTTGAATGGGATTGGCTTCGGCGGGCGACAGCCTTTCGCGTTTCACCCGTCAAGTCCCCAGCCGCCGACGCTGCCCGAAGGAAGAAGGGCACGACCAGGCCGAGTCGTTGGCTCTTTCCGCGCGCAGAGGAATCGCAGCGTGCGCAGGCAGCAGGAACAGAAGCGCAGGGCAGGAGCAGGCGGAGCCGGGGGAATTTCAGTTCAGCAGAGCCCCGACGACAGCGCTGGTGATGCGCTTGGGACAGCGGACAGCTGGTGCAAAGTGTCTGGAAACACATCATCACCGCGACGTCGTGGTCCCTGGCCGTGGTGCTTCGCCCTTCTCTTCTGGCCGCGATCTTCCCTCTCATCTCCCGCAATCTCGCGTGCCACTGCCCACCGGACCGCCGCCGTGCGACGCTAGGCCGCCGTCCTAAGATGGCGCTGGCTACGGCGAGCGCAGGGCGCTTCAGGGTGCTTCACGAGGCAGCCCTCCCCGCCCGTCGCCTCTTCACCACCACCACGGCCACGGCCATCGCGACAAAAGGGCAGCCTCTTCACCACCCAACGCGGCCACATCACCCCGCGAAGTCGACGTCGAACGCGCTGCGACCCGCCCTGACCGTGCCCACCGTCTACACCCTCCACGCGCGCCTGCCCTTTTGACCCGACCGGCCCTGTGCCCGCGCTAGGCCCAACCAGGTCAAGCCATCTGTGACTCACACGGTATCCCAGGCGCGGCTTACCTCAGCAGCAGGGCTCAGCCCACGGTGCAATTCAAATACTGTCGCCGTCCCACTCCTCAGGCACTTCCTCTCTGCTCCTTTATCAACCACACTGCACACAATCATCACAACAAGAACATCCAGAAGTCCCTCACGATGTTCTAAATCATCGGCTTTCGTGCCTTTTCCGACTCCCTCAGTCACCATTTCACCCCTACTCCCCCCCCACTACAACAACAACTCCCCTCAACCCCAATACCCAGACTTTCCCTTCCCGGAAACTCTGACTTCAAGCATAGCTTCCAGCTCCAGCTTTAGTCTCTCAACCGTAAACATACCTTCCCAAGAGTTCTCACTCTTCACCACGGATTCCCAATCAACATGGCATCCCTCCAGTTCATCCAGCCTGCCGGCTCAAACCCCGCAACCGCAGTTCCCTCAGCACCTCTCCGGTCTCAGCTCTCAAACACAACTTCCACCTCAGGACTTTGTTCTGTTCGAGAACTCTCCCAACGTTCGCAGTACCCCTAGTCTGTCCCACAGCCAAGCCGTCAACGGCCAACATCGTCGCAACTCTGCTCAACTCGCATCTGCCGCATCTTTGCAGAATCAGAGAGTAGCCGCGATCATACAATCAACTGGACACTCTACCACTACTTCGGCTCTAACCAACCGGTTCAATCCTGCTCAAGGTCAACAACACTTCTACGCTTCCTCAGCACCTAACTCTACCACTGCATTGCAACAACCACAAAATCGTCAGCCCCGTCCTCAAGTCCCGCTGTTTTCGCAATCCACTGGTAACGTCCCGCAAACACCAAACATGGCTATGCAAGGTAATTCACATTCACATTCGTCGGTCGCGAGCCGTGACTCACGAACGATAGATTTGGATTTTGACGACTTCACCGCCTTCGAAGGGGGAGCTTCGGCTTCAAATGCTTTCGGATCTGCCTATTCTTCCCCTGCAGTTCCATACATCAACGATCCAACCGTAAACCTCTCATCGTCGTCTAGCTCCACCAACATGGGCACTGTTTCACCTCAAGATTTGCAGCGCGATCCTTTCGCCTCAGCCCCCAACTCGACCGCATTCACCAACCTGACGTCTCCTTCGATTTACAACGATTCTCCTGATTTCGATCCCCGATTTGAGTCTCCCTTCATTGATGGCAACGGGGACCTCGACCAGGCTCTCCAAGGTGATCCTTGGTACCCGCTCTTCCCTCAAGATGAAAGCAGCGGTGGCAAGGCTCAGTCAAATCAGTCACCTCTGCTTCCGGAGGAAGAACTCGCAGTCTCGGAAGCTCTTCGAAGCAACACTCGCAGGCGTTCTGGCACGGCTGGTTCTCCTACGGCTGGTTCTCATGCATCGGTCGCTGGGGTCAACACTCGAAAGCGCGACAAGCCACTTCCACCAATTATTGTTGATGACCCAAATGATACCGTCGCAATGAAGCGAGCGCGCAACACTCTTGCAGCTCGTAAGTCTCGACAAAGGAAAATGCAACGGTTCGAGGAGCTTGAAGATCAAATCGCAAAGTTGGAGGCTGAGAGGGATCATTGGAAGAGTCTTGCTTTGCGAAGGACATGACAACAAGGTTGACTTTTTGGTCATTGTTATCACTGTCACCGGCACATGAACTGGGGGGAAGAGTTTTAAGGCTCTAGTCCCTCGGAGACAATAGTAGCAGCTTTGCAGGGGCTTAGCGATGACGCTATTTGTCGTGGATATAAATTTTCTATGTATTTCTTGCAAGATGGTTTAGACATCTGGGCTTTCGGAGGACTTTTTCTTTATTTTTTTGACTTTTTCCCTCGCGATGGAATTCTCAGGGATGGCTCCGGTGAGGGTTATGATAGTACCTCAGCTCTGATGTGTTCTTTGAGGGACACGTATTTCGTTGGTCATGGCTATGTTGCGAGTTGCCTTGGTGTCTCCCCTTTGGGATGGTGACCCAGGCTTGTTTGTTTGTCATAATAGTGTTACCCTCATAAAACGATCGTATTGAACTCTGTTCTCATAATGCATCTGGTGAAATTCAAAGTGATATCTTCCCACATCCACCCTGCCCGACCCCAATAGAAAATTTCGACTATTCCATACACCCTTTTCTGTGCCCCTCCATTAAGTGACCCCTCGGCACTATTATCTACATTGGGTGACCCCCTCCCCTTTCCACCGATAACGGGATAGCAATAGTTAAGCCGCAGTACTGTACTATAATGGGGCAAGCGGAGGGGGTGGAAATCATGTCACTTTCCGTGAAAGGATTTTTTCGCATCTAGAATTTCTAGATTTAAAATTTTTTTCGATTAGGTAAGGTGGGGTGAATTGGATGGGGTAGGTTTGCCGTGATTCATGAATGTGGTGGGGGGGTTCGGGTGAGTTGTTTTTTTGGGAGGAGGGAAGGAGGGGTGGGGTATGGGTGGGTTGTGATTCATGATTGGGCTTGGTTTGGTTTGGAGGGGGGTGTAGTGTTGGATTGGATTGGATTGGATTAGAGTGATTTATCAGATTAGATTTAGAGGTTATTGAATGAAGGAGGGAGGGGTGAGTGAGGTGTTGATGTTAATGTTAATGCCAAGGAGGGAAGGGCGAGGGAGTGAGAGGGGAAGGTATACCTACCTACCTACCTACCTTACCTATCACGACGCTAAGGTACCTAGGTGGTACAGTATTTGTTGGGGGGTTATGTGATATCATCTCACTCATCACATATGTATCCTACTCCTATTTACTCCTCCTTATTCACCAACTCTACATCCACATACATACCAAATCCAATATTCCTATCTCTCAAATTCTCATCATCCACCTACCCATCCACCCATCCATCCACATCATAAACAATGACCTCCCCTCCACCCACCCTCCTAATACCCCATCTCCTAACCCACGGCCCCTTCCCCGAACTCTTCGAAAAAGCAACGAAATCACGATTCTTGGAGAAGGCGGGGAAGGGAACGTTGGGAAAGAGGGATTTGGAGAGGTGGTTGAGGTGTGATAGGGTTTATACGCAGGGGTATGTTAGGTTTGTTGGGTTGATGGTTGCGGGGGTGAGGGCGGAGGGGGGGTTGGAGGGGGGGAGGGTTGGGGAAAAGTGAGTGGATTTTTTTCTGTTTTTGTTTATATTTTTTTGGAGGGTTGGATTTTTGGGTTTATGTTTATGATTTATGGATGGTTTTAGGGGGGAGGGGAGGGTTTATCTACGGGTTGAGTTTTTTGATATCACTTCATTAGGCTAGGTTATCTCGTTTCTATTTATTTATTTATTTATTTATTTATTTCTCTCTTCCTTTCTCACTACTATTTCTATCTAAGCACTAAGGAAGAAGAGTATAACGAGACGAAAAATAATCTATCTACCTTTTTTCCTTTCTTTTCTTTTCTTTTTTTTTCATTCTAACCCAAACTAAAAAAACCCCTCTACTTAACCACACAAAACTAACCAAACCAAACCAGATTAATGGACCTCCTCATCTCCTCTCTAACCAACGTCCGAAGGGAAGTTAAATTCTTCGAACAGACGGCAAAAGATTACGGCTTAGATATTTCCGTGGCGGAACCGGAAATCTTTAAGAAAGGGGAAGGAGAAGAGAGAGAGGTGGAGAGGGGAAATGAGGGGTTAGGATTGTATGGTGGGGTTTTTGGGGTGGGTGAGAGGATTGAGAGGGGGGAGGTTGGTTGGTTGGAGGGGTTGGTTGCGCTTTGGGGAACGGAGATTGTGAGTTTTCTATTTTTTTATTTATTTGTTTTATTATTTCATTTTTTGTTTATTTGGTTGTTTGTTTGTTAGTTCTTTTCGTCAGGTTGTGGGGTTGATAATGGGATTGTTTGTTATATCTATCAACCCTGTAAAAGTTCGTTTGCGAACATGACAGCGGGTTCCCATCATCCTATTCCCTGTCATTCGTTTGCATTTCCTGCATGTCATCTCGTCGAGGGAGGATTGTTTTGTCTTCTTCTGACTTCCCTTTTTCGTCATCGAGGACATGTTTGCTTGTTTTTTTGTTCTGACATCACACATCACATATCCCCCCCTTTACATCTTCCAATCCTCCTAAAGCAAAACAAATCAAATCAAAACTAACCACCCCTCTCCAAACATAGTGTTACCTAACCTCCTGGCGCTATGCTAAATCCTTCATCTCTTCCTCCCCATCCTCCTCTCATAACTTCGAAACGGATAAAGATGGTGGAGCGTTAAGAAAGGAATTCATTGATAATTGGACTTGTGATGAGTTTGTTGCTTTTGTGGATGAGATTGAGAGGTTGTTGGAGAGAGTTTGGAAATTATGTTTGCAGGGGAAGGAGGTGGGGAGGTGGGTTCCGGGGAGGAAGGGAGGGTTGGAGGGGGTGGAGGAGGTGTGGAGGGGGGTGTTGGAGGCGGAGAGGAAGTTTTGGCCGGTTGTTGGGGAGGAGTGAGTGAGTGAGTGAGTGAGAGGGGGTTAATTTAGATTAAGGATCATGCTTTTTTCGATTGACTAGAGGAGTAGAGTGAGTGATTTGATAACTTTTATTCTATTCAAATTCTTGAGGGTAATTCTTCTCCTCGTCATAGTATAAGACGGAAACAAGCCTTGAAGAATCCTAAATACATAAAACAAGTGCGTGCTTGTTATGCAACGGAGGTAGGCAGGAATACTTTTAAATATTTCGATGAATTGTAAATATATTTAATTGACTAAAGTAAGAAGTGAGTATGAAAGATCTAAGATCTTATTCTTCTCCTATAAAGCTGGAAGTTGTGATTATATAGAGGATTAAGCTACTCTACTAAAAGAAAGGATTTTGTCTCAACATATTAAAGAGTTCTTCCTTTTTTTGCTTTCTATCTGATCATCTATTAGTTCTAGTTTCTAGCTTATAATAAACTTTTTTCTTGCTCCTATCTCTAGAATCTAATTTTCCACTTACTCTCATGATCCTTCATCTCTAAATAAAAAATTATAAAGAATTAGAACCACCAAAGGGAATTGAGCACCAGTGGTTATTGAACTTCGGTCTCGGTATCTCTGCGCCGCGTCAGTTTCTGTCTAGGAAAGAGCTTCTGTGGTTCACAGGGTGCAGGCAGAAGTGCCTTCCAAATCCGGAGAGAGAAAGATGCGGACGTCCAGAATTCGAAATTTTTACCCGCACAACCTCACCATCGTTAGCAGCCTTGATAGTTGATGCGTTAGGCAGAGAATTTAAACCTGGAAGCTTCCTCTTTGGAGCCTGAGATAGAAGGCCGAAAACGAATTCGCAGCGTCACGGAGGAAAATGAGGGAGATGAACTTAGTATTGAGGATGGTGGTGGATATAGAGAGGACGGAGATGTAGAGAATGAAGAAGGTCGGTTAGATGGAAAAGTACTTCTTAAGAAGTTCAAGGTTACGAAAATTCGGGAACGAGGAGCCTGGCTTGATGAGAGACTATTAACTTTTCATTTTCGTGATAGGAGAATGAAGGATCTAGAAAGTCTCGCAATACGGTATATCGGTAATCAAATTAATTCCAAAGAGCCCCTCGAAGAGATACCCGACACTACTGATAGGTTACGATGCAGCTTGGGTGAGCTTGAGAGGTTGAGGGGGAAACAAGATGTTTTGCTTGTTATGAGGACATGTCCGGTCAGAGATGATCACCAAAATTTGGCTAGCAGCCTTGAAGACCGATGCTTCACAAAGCGATTGGTAATGTGCTTGGGAGAAATCACTGGGAGACTGATATATATAATAAATTTATTCAAAGTTGGTATTCAGGGACGCTCTTGTTTACTATTTCTGCAAGTTTTAACTCCGTGCTACCTCTATCTGCTCCTTGAACTCAAAAGAAATTGTTAGGTTTTAATCTTTCAAGACAATTTTACTTTCTTCTAGGGTCACAGTTGAATGTGATGGGATATCACTATTCTCCAAAAGTACTTTTGAACAGGGGCGCAATTATAGATTACATTTTCGAGGATTTCATGGAATTGAGGGTACCTTCTGTCCCTTTCCCTTTCCCTTTCTGTCTCAAAGGTGCTTTTGAGTTAAAGAGCTTTACTTACCTCTCATCTCTTGAGGACTGCCAGCGAGAGACTGGTGATCAACACTGCGCGGGAGTCTCAACTCGAATCCAAGAAAATACAATCCACCAAATAGTAATAATAATTGACCTTTATGTAGTTATGAGAGAATACAATATTCAATTTCCTAGTGTCTAGGGGTTTGGCTTTATCATCTGTCAATGGGCAAGAGACGACATAGTCTCACAAATTTCAGAATTGAAAGACGTTAGACAGAGCTACTTCAGCTATCATGTCAGCCATATGAACTCGACCATAGCGCAACAGAGAAGATCCTGCACTTTGGATTTCTTTGGGACTGTTATGGAAGTACTTGGTGGCGACAAAAATGATCTACATGAGAAAATGAGAAGATGGTTCCAAATGAGGTTTCAAGTAGGAAAGATGAAGTTCAGGTTAGCACGACTTCAAGACGCAGAAGCGACACACGCTTTACAGTAGGCTTAAGATAATGTTTCGCTGCTGCCAGGATCTTCTCTGCTCTTACTCCTTCGCAGAGTATCTCCGACCAGGCCCCAATGGGTTTAATGCGTCGATATCCTGGATGCAAAAAGTACTTTTCAAATACCGGAAATCTCAATCGTCATGGTAGAAGCCATAAGGAGGACTTCATATGTACTGGTTGTGGTAGCCATCTTGAGAGAAAAGACCTTCTTAATATGTTTAAAGAATAATTGTGGTTACTTGAGTATTATGCTTATCCTCATCTAGTAAGACATATGGCGCGCGCCATACAACAAAGGGTGTGAAGGCCGGTAGCGTAGACTTAGGTGTTTTGAAGAAGAGAATAGATATAACAACTTACTCTTTTCACAAGCCCCCAGGAATAAATGCTTTGGATGTATAAGGCTGTAAAGCTTTTTGGATTTAGGGACTTTAAAACGATTGATATTTTGTATGCTTGAAAAGAAGTTACGATAACTTTCAAATATCCCGATTAGGATTTATCAGAGTATAGGAATTTTTATATTTGGTTTGCTAATGCGCCGTTCATGCCCATTCTCCAAAAATAGTTTAGGCCGCCCCAAGCGAATTCACGTGGTCCCTCATACCCCTCCAAATTAAGATAAGCTTTATATTTTCAAATATGACTGTTCATTGCATCAAGCATACAAAAGCTTCCGTGGTGTAAGTGGTTCTAACTATCCCTTCAATAATCCCATACTAACAAATAAATCAGCCAATGGTTAGGATTCCACCCTTCCAAGGTGGAGGTTCGTGTTCGATTCACGGCGGTTGCACTCCTCTGAAAGCAATTTTTTTTGCTTTTTTTCTCCTCCTGCTTGGAAGAGGTAGTACTCAACTTGGGTTTTCTTAAATTGGCAAGGCGGGGTGTAGGAGTCCGTTTTCGGACTCTGCCGGTCCGAGGTTTTGCGAGATTTTTTTTAAACTCTTTTAAGCTAAGATTAAATTGTTATCCGTGTCGGATCGAGAAGAACTTTAAGGTTTCGGAAATTTTTTTTAATGCAGTTGGTTCCGTGGATTATGTATGTTATTGTTCTGGAAGGTGTTAATTTCTGCGGAAAGATGGTACTAGTATTTTCTCCGGAATTGGAGTGGATTATCTAAGTTTTAGTTAATGACGGATCAGTCCCTTGGTTTTACAACAAGGAGAGTTGATAGATTGTAGAGATAATGTTTCTGTCTGTTATTAGCAAGATTTATTATTTCGCCCATGATTTGGAGAGGCTTCTAAATTTAGTGGTTGATTTTTAGCTTAAACTTTCTAAGCTTATTAAACCCCGCAATTTTATGATTGATACTAAATATTCTAAAAAACCTCAGGCATCGCTTTATATTTTATCTACAAGAGTATTGATTGGAGTAGATAGCTATTTCTCTCAACTTCGTGAATGAATCTAGTTGAGGATCTTCTGGGTCCGAAATGCTCCAATGAGATCGAAGAGGAAATAGGAGACAGAAATGTGATAATCAGGCGTTGGAAGGTATTTTTGGGGCCTTTGGCCTACTCCCGTTCGCCTTTACCCTCAGAGCACGAAGATGTCTTACAAGTGATACTGCTTCAATACGGAAAAATTAATAACGTGAAAATCAGGCAAGCTAGAACCATGAGTGGCGAGGTTTTCCAATGATAATATATCCTCAGGAAAACAAAAATGGCAAGACGAGTAGACTCGGATAGTGCTCAAGACCTGCATGTCTCTCGGGAGAAGTGCCTACTGTCCACACAGACGGAGGGTATGTTGGATCCCAGATACACGGAGCTAAGTTCCAGCATCTCCCAGATAACGTCTGAAACCACATGGCCATTTAACCAAAAGGAAAGCTTCCTTGGAAGGGTTTCAGGCGGGATGTAACTCTGTGTGCCCGCTGGGGATATGGGCCGTCCAAGATCCCTTCCCGCGATGGCCAAATTCCAATCTGGATGATTTCCGCACAGCAAATGCGAATGGCAGTTCAGGTTGAAAAACATGGCGCACTGCAGAAGAAGGCGTAGCCTCAGTTGGGAATACACTGCAGCCGTGCCTGACATGGCCCAATAAAAACAGGACTCTTCGGTTTTCGTTGCACATCGCACTTTTGCCCTTTTTACAAGGCGAGGGCGTTGGAACACTTTGCGGTACGTGAGGTAGCCTTGGAGCCATCCCCGAACAAATCGGATGCTCTCTACACGATGCTGGGAGTGCCTCAGCTGGCTGGATTGAGTTTCCCGTGCCGATGATGTGATGTTTTTGTTGCACATCTCAATTCTTGCGCGACCTGAGGATCCGAACAGGATTCGGCCACGAACCTGAAGGGCCAGGAGGGGTGAGAGGGAGGGCGAGGGAAAGGACGGAGAGGGCTTGCCCGGCTGCACGTGCAGGAGGCAGGTTGGCCGTTGATAGGATCCGGCCTGGAGCCATTCTCAAACCCAGGGGAAGATGGAATTGGCCTTGGAAATTCCGCTTCCTGAGCTCTCCATTGCTTGTTTGGAGCCGCCGAGATAAGCCTGCACCGAATCTCGCGGTTCCAAGCAGAGCCCGAGGAGAGGAGCGAAGGAGATTCGAGATCCAAAGTCCCTTAGTCCCTTGAGGCCTCGGTCGACTGCCCTCGTTGAGCCCGAGAATCCTCGAAGCGAGGGATCTTGCTCTCTGCGCGCAACATTCCTCCGGCACCACCACGTCGAGCCCAATCGCGGAGCACCCGAGGCTCCTTAGGTTCTTGCCTATCTAAGTCTTTCTTCTTTCCTTTTCACTTCCCCGACGAATGACCTTCGCAGCTCAATTCCTCTGGATACCTCAGCATTTTGTTGCACTTCGCCCGGAAGTCGACCCAGACTTCCTAGGTGTCGTTTTTGCCTCGCTTCTGCAAGCCTGAAAGGGCTGCGGAGCCAAACTTCCATCCAGTCAACCCATGTCGAACGTTACCGCGATGACATGCAGACACAGCAGCTTTTTCCACGAATCTCTCCCGGTTGACGGCTCGCCGAACGTCATGGCGGGTTTGTCGTGCGGTGTCGTCGGGTGTCGTCGATCCTCCGTACGCCTGATTTGCCTAATCGCAGAGTGGACATCTCAGGACGGCAACCACGGTTGGTATACTTTGGGTAGAGGATCTCAATCTTACCATTGCGTTGGGAATTTCCTCGCTGGGCCTGTTGTATTGGCATCCACGAGCTGTTGCTGGGACCTAGGGGCTTCTGGAGAATTAATTAAGCCTTTTACCGTGAGCTGTAGCGACATCGGGGTTCGAAGTTCCTTTCCCAATTAGGCGACTTTTGCCCTCGGAGGACCTAGCGAGGGTTTTAATTAGTTCTATACTTCTACTTTCGTCGAGGAAAAGCGTACGGCATGTCTACAAGTGGACGACTGTCTAGGCCCTCAGCGTCATTCCGTCTTCCTTCACTGGCCCAACTAGGCCTATACGCCACCAGTTGTCGTTCCTTGGAACCATACCCGCACTTGCCCACGCAATCTACATGTGCCGGCGACCCTGTTCAAAACATGAATAAGGAAATCGTGGACAGTGTCTCTCCGCTCGACGTGCAACAAACACAAATGCATTTTCTTCTCAGTACCACGGAGACGGTCGATTGGTTCATTAACTGTACATTTTGGCATATTCGCTCCCTTGATGTCAACTTGGTATGTGTCCAGGGCCCGCAATTATACTCGCATTCGTTAGTATTATCATGCATCCACGTTTTCGCCTCAAAGTTTCCAAATACAAGGAGGAAGAGGCTCCGTGAGATGTGCAACAAAACCTTTTCTTTCTCTAAACAGATATCTCAATCCTAGGTTTACTTATCAGTGCTCCGAGATCTCTGGCCCAAAGGCTGCAAGCACCGTAAGTGCCTTATCAAAACCCGCGTGGGGGCTCCCTTTCTTGTGGGCCTTGGATTCGACATCTACCCACGTTCCTATGCCATTTCAATATTTTCAGCCTCCGGACCATTAATTTGTTCAGAAATGCCTTTGATGCAAAGCAATTAGTAAGTCTCTCGGCACTTCAATACGGACACCTCGGACTTAGAATCTAAGACTATCAAAGGACCTCCTGTCTCCGTCCTAAGTATTCATTCTACTTGGAGCTTAACTCAGGAAGTCCCTCCTCCGTACGAAGTGCAACAAAACGAAATCGACAAAAGAAAGTGAAACATCTTTGAAACCTAGATATTAACATCCCAAACAAAGTTATCCCTCTAGATTATCTATTGGCCAAACAAATCTTGCATCATCATATCATCACGTACTCAACATCCAATGTGAACCACAATTTTAAACGATTTTAATATCGATCCTAAATTAATCACTCTGTAAAAAGCAGATATCAAGAGAAAAATACCTCTCCTCTCTATAATCCAATACAAATGTGCATTAAACACTCTCTCCATACCCATGCCAAAAAAAAACATCTTTCCCCTACATCTTGGTATATGAACGAATATGCAAGTTGACTCAGCCCTGGCTGTTGTGTCACCAACCCCCCAAAAAATAACCCCGGACACGGAAACCTCGCCTCTCCAAGCGCTAGACGAGACGACATAGCATTTCCTTCTCGTCCCCCTGTATTGGTCGTAATGCACGGGGGGGGGCTTGAGGAATTGGATTACTAAACGGAGTTGAAGGTTCCGTTAGATGTGCAACAAAGAAATCCTTCTAGATCGGATCTTTTGAATGTGACGGAATAGGAAATCTTTATTTGAGTGGAGGAGGGGGGGATTAGGTATATAGATTTTCGTTTATGTAGGGAAGTTGTTGTAGATTAGATGAGGTTTTTATGTAGGAGGAATTTGGCTTATTGATACTGGGTATTTTGAGGAAGCTTATTAGTCTTTTGGGGACTTTTGAATGTGATATATTAGGAACGTTTTATTAATCTTAGTAGGTTTACTTGTCTAATTTTAAACTTTTCCTATTAGATTTATACAGTTGGTTTCGGTTTCGGTTTCGGTTTCGGTTCTTTCTTTATAAATATACTATCTTATTTCTAGCTAGTTGTTTTTTATTGTCAATATAATGTTATAACCCACCTCTTTAAATACTATCATACTATTCTTATATTACGGAGTGAGGAAAAAGAGAATGGAGAGAAACGGCACAGATGATAGATAGAACTCAAGCTACATTAAAAATAAAATTTAGTGTCGGTCTTTTTTTTTGTGTGTATTGGATGGTTAGTTGTATTTTAGGTAAATTATTTACTTACTAGAGTACTTCCCTGGTTCCATCACACGTAAATAGTAGACTGTAGCCTAACGAGTCACCTGCAACGAGAAAGAATTTAGACGCATTGTCGTCCCTATCTCATTTATAATAATACACTTATTAGTCACCCTGTACACAACTACTTTCTTTAATCTAGAAATATATCTTATCGTGAATTATTTATGTCTAGAGATGACCGACATAATAAATCCATAAGATGAATTCATGATTCCACCCCTCTACCTCTCCTATACAGCTTACAACTGTTCAGAAATCCATTACATGCTACAACCAGTAAACCTTGATGGAGGATAGAATTTTATAAACAACCCTCACGAATATAAGTTCGACCTATCGAACATCGATCGCATCACCGTATACGAGATAGTATAGTTTTATAGTTAAAAGTAAATCTGTTATAAATAAAATCAGAAATACAAAAACCTCTTAAAAGAAAATTAAAATAAAAAAGTGTAAAAAATCCGTTGAATAGGAAGAATAAATCTTATTATATAAATACCCGCTTCTATAGAGGGCGTAGAAGGGGTCGACTTCTTTTCAGGTAGGATAAGTACTGTTATAGATAATAACCTACGCTTGATCCCACCTAGGCATCTCACTAGTTATTTAATTATTGATTACAAAGAACTTATTTAATTGTAAATTTATTATAAGTTGAGGTATTAACCTTAAAGAAAAGAAAAATATAAAGCTAGATATATAAAGTACCCTCTTACTTACTTTTGGGATCCTTTATTTATAGGTTAATGCTATTTATATTAACCAGTGAGATGAATACGAAATTTTAGATTAAATAATCCTCATGCGAGATATGTATCGTTTTGTTAATTAAAGTTATTATTTAGTTGGATTATAGTAAATCTGAAGCTAGTCACAATCGAGATTAGAAACAGATTGAGGATGTTGCATTTTCCTTGATATTCGACTTGAAGCTCAAGTCTTGAATAACAAGCCTAATGGCTATATGGAACATTCCGTTCCGTCGATAAGACAAGGCTATGATTTGGAAGTGGCTTAGTAAACCTTAGGTATAAATAATACGTATGAATGGGTTGAGAGACAGTGGATATGTCAAGAGTTCTTCGCAGGGGGGGTATAAGCTAACAGTACCTTTCAGTATCACTACATTGAAACCGAGGTAATTTGTGAATGGAAGTATATAAGAAATAGAAGGCTTTGCTATTCTCTTTCCCTTTCCGCACTCGTTTTCCTAGATAAAGAGAGAAAATAAGAAAAGACGTTGAAAAGAAGATTTAAAATAGAAGATCGCATGGTTAGGAATAGTTACGAAATTTTTCTTGTGTAAATTTACTTAAGCAGTAGTAGAAAAAATTTCTTAAAATAATCGTACAAGAATATTTCATTATCATAAAAAGTCCACCTTGAACCGAAGCTGTTACTACAACAAAAGCCGATGAAGTTCAGCCCTTCAGGACTTTCTCATTTTTATCAAAGAGAAATTCCAAATATCTGCTTTGATTCTAAACCTAATCTGTTCCAAAACCTCAACAATCATACCCCTACGTATCTCATGTAACGTAAACCATTCATCCTTCGCTCCACCTCCTATCTGCCTACTCAACTCCTCCTCTAGCCATTGAGACCTTTCGGTAAGGATCTCAAACACCCTGATATTACTTTTCCCATCTCGTTCTCACCATTCCACCTCTCTCTAAGCCTTTGCTGGCATAGAGCAAACTGATATGATCGGTGCTAATTCAGTGACATCGGGGTAACGCCACCACTAAAGATGATCTAGTATCAAGGAGCTAGGTTTGGGATTTAGAAATTCTTTAGTAATTTTGAAGTCGTCAGCATCGAAACCAGCGTTTAGGTTTCTTTCGCCGAAAATATTAATACTAAATTGGACCAGTGATGAGGTGTTAGTGACAAGATAGAAGCAATTGGGTTTAGGTGGATATTGATTATCGAAGAAATCCATCCTTGAAATACCCGGAACAAGAAGATATCTTCCAAGACCTGATAATTTACGAAGGGTAAAACAATATCTAGGGAAAACGCGATTCGAGGAACCGCGAATCTAGCGCGAATCCACGTTTCCTTATGTCTGCTGTAATCCAACCCAATACCACAGTCACAGCGCTGCCTGCTGGAGTCGCACATCGACAAGGCTGGGGTTTGGTACCTCAACCTTGCTTAAATTGCGGAAGATAAGTGGTGCTACATCAGCTCTGCTCAAGAGCAGACCAGAAGGCTTCGTGGCAGGCGAATTCAAGTTAAGCCAATTTTCTTCGGTTATTGGCCTGACTGACATTCTGAGGAGTGCGAAATGTTGTTACTTGCTAGCGCTTCATATATCATTCCAAACTCCAATTTTACTCTCCTTACCGACCTCCAAACTTCCTTGCGACCCATCCAGCACCAAACTCTTCATACTCCTGCTTTGTAACACTTAATGATGCCAATTTCTCTTCATTCCTTGCGAGATTTGCTCCGCCCTCCCAAGTTGCAAGAACCGGATCTTTGGCCTTGCTAACCCTGACAATACATTCTGCTGGCGCTAAGCTCCTAATTTCCATCCTTAATCTTTCGAGAAATCCTTCAATATTAGCATTTCCACCAACAACGACGATATTCGCCAGGAAGCCGGGCCAGAGTCCTTGCGGTATCGAGGAGAGGGAATCTAGGACTTGCTGAGCAATGCCTGATTGCCTTAATCCGATATCCGTGGGTTTGAAAAGAAGTTCTGGGACGGTGAATCGTTCATTTCGTAGGACCAGAACATCCTCTGTTGCGCCTATTGGTTTTCCTCGTGTCATCTCCTTCAGCTTGGTATTTGCTAATGGATCGTGGTCGCGCACAAACCCTTTCTTATTGGTATTGTAGTCTGGTAGAACATAGTCCTTCGCTATCCCACCCGCGATCTGATATCCTGGCCTTCTGTCGCCTGCTGGCCTCTTCCAAGTCTTATCCATGTCTGCGTTGAAATCGGAAGATACGTAGCAGGCTGCTTCTTTGATATCGTTGACAATGTAGGTATCATTTCGCATATCGTATTGGCGCAGAGAAATAAGACGTGCGAGATAGTTTGTTAGGAGTCTACCTCCAATATCGATGCGGCGGACGGAAGCATTAAGTGGTCGACCAAGAAGGAGGGGGGTAATTGTTGTATGGGAGTAGGAGCTGTCTATCAACATTAATATCTCGGCAGGCAGGGCAGACGGAACAGGATCTCTTGGAGGACCCTTAAATATAGATTGTATATCGTTATATACGTTTAGTACGGGTGCTAGAAGACATTAGTTCCTACTTTCACATAGCCAGGGATGGAATTTTACCTGGTGTTCTTAAGTACCGCGCAAAGCCATACTCCTCGAATATCATCTGGTCACAGTTGGTCTGCAGAACAGGCAGTGCATTTGGCGCTTCCGTAAGAATTAAGCCTGTCTCTTTGGGATCGCAGTGTAGCTTTGCCTTCGCATCAAAGAATTCATGCTCCCAGATCTCCTTCTCCGCCTCCCAATTGACTAGATATCCCTTCTCGACCGGGCGACGGAATACTATTTCCCCAAAGTCCTTGCATTTTGAGAGGTCTGACCCAATATAGACCTTCTTGTCGCGATCTCGAGCGAGGCAGTTCGGAATGATGCTAGGGGTTGCTGGTGTTGTCGAGTTGGGAGAAGAGAAGCCAGCTTTGATGGAGTACGCGCCATTGTCAACTACGAGAGTTCTAGCTGGCGGCGAGGGGCCAGAGGGTTTCGTGGTGCGGCCTGTTGGTGCCATCGTAGGGCGCTGCCTGTTTGTTGACAAAGGAGGGAATCGTGAGGGTGTTGATGGACAAGGCGGGGCAGATTCCGCACGCAACAAAATTATTTATTCCCCGCCATCAGAAACCTCAACACCTCAATACAACAACACCGACACAAGAATGGCAGATCCAGCGAGTGCAACAGTTTCCGACCTAGAAAATCTGAAGTCTACTGTGAAGACGACGAAAGCCTTGATTAAACAACTGCAAGCAACCGTGCCAGCGAAGGAGTCGATGCAAAGCGATCCTAACGCCCTCGACCTAGCTCACGATACTGCCTCTCTCATACGAGCCCATTCTACAAAGATATCCCTTCTCATTATCAATAAGCCCTTTACTCCTTCTGCTATCACTAAGATCCTCCATGAAGTTGTCTCAGGAGCTCTGCCTGGCCTGGCATCTGCCATTGAGCTGTGCAATGAGGAGAAATATACGCGAGCTATGAGCACAGAACTACAATATCGGGCAGTAAAGGTCATCTCAGGGCTGGAGAGCTTGGTTGATGCGATTCCCTTGGATGGCAAGACGCTCAGTCCGAAGAAGGAATCTGGAAAAGCCATGAATAAGGAGACACTTCTTCCGATCACTGGCACAATCTGGAAATCCTGCGACTATGTCATCGAGTTGAAGAGTATTGGAATCGCAGGGCTTCTTATAAAGAAGGCGGAGGAATATAAGGATCTATTATCGGATGCGTTGAAAGAGCTCCAGGAATGGGCCACGGAGTCTCAAGAGGATGGGGATGAAGAGGATCGGTTTTATGGTAGCGATAATGAGGAGGAAGATGAAATGCAGAAGTTGGCAGATTCTATGGACCATGAAGGACGAATCCCGAAGGATGACCCAGACAGTATACGGCCGAGATTGGAATCAGCGCTGAAGAGGTTAAGACTGGTGATACTCATGTATCAAGCTGTTGTGAAGAGGCGATTCAAAACTCTGCCACATTTACCACATCCGGAACTTCCAATAGAGCTCAAAGCGAAATCAGATGATCCCGGAATTATAACCTGTCTGGATGAGGTTCTTAAAGTTCTGAAGAATATTCCAGAGATTACAGATGAGTTAGCAAGTGCGTTTTATGATTTGGATACCGAAAAGATTGACAAGCGGATGGATGAATGCTTCTATGCTAGCTTTGCTGCTGCTGAGCTGTTGGTCAAGAATTGGGAGGGCCGGGAGGATGAATTTAGTTCCTGGGTATTTGTCCTTGCCCGCTTTTTGGATGATGACTATAGCTAACGTAATTTAGGCGTTGAAATTCCAGCTTGCGATGAAAAAAGGTTGGTGAGGGCATTTTTCGTGTACAAAAATGAGTAGAATATCATACGCAAACCCTGGTAAAGGCACGATGAAGTATACAAGACAATAGATCTGAAATAAAGGTAGTAGGTAGTGGACTTGGCTCGAGGTTTACCGCGGTTCAAAACCCATGAATATATCTCTAAGCTAAATGGTCTTCCCATCTTCTTTGTACGTAGAAACTGGACACTCATGAGTTAAACTCGGAGTATCAAGAAAACCAGGATAAATATAGATGAATTTCGACGGGGTTGTTCCTCTGAGCGCCTAAAATTTCCAACAGGTCAAAATTGCCGCCGGGCATTTATCGGGCTGCATAGCCTCAACAAATAAGTATTTTTGTTTAAATCGCCCTGAATAACCTCTTTTCCTTCCTCCGAAGGTTACTATAATCAAGATGGATCACAGCGGGGAACGGCTTGGCTTTAAATTCAAGACAGCTTTCGCAAAGGCCAGATCTCGAAGCCCTTTTCACTCGACAAAGAGCCACCCAATAGCCATACCCGCACCGAGCAAAACCACGAGTTCCACCGCTGAGAGCTCCATCACACTCGCGGCCCCGGGGAACGCTTCTCTAATATGTACTGCCGTGGAGAAGCAAACTTTTAGACCAATAAGGCAATTATGGGATGAAGCTTACGATGATTTACACCAACAAAATCCGTCCTTGGTTGAGAAATTCCACGTGATAATGGAGGCAACATTGTCTCATTTTACCCTTCCAGATCAAGCTCTCCCATTGATACCCTCGGAACTGAGCAATATCCAGAAAGTTGAGAAGATTAAACTTTTGCTAGACAAGCAGATTAAGGATATCGAAGATGGAGCGTGGAAATTGAAGTTCAAAGAGCAAGAGCTTTTGGTCAAGGACCTAGTTTTACCTGTGGCCCGAGTGACTGACTGGGCTAAAGAGTTTGTTGGCTCAGCATTAAAGGCGTCCCCTTCTGCTTCGATAGCATGGGCTGGCGTCTGCCTGTTGCTTCCTGTAAGTCACCTACTATCTTTCAGTGTTCGCCCTTCTGATGAAATGTCTATACAGCTTATCCTAAAGCCAGCTACTCAAGAGGCCACTCGCTTGAAAGCGTTAGATGACGTTGCCAGTATCATAAGTGAGTGTAATATCAGGGAAGATTTATACAATCAACGATACAACAATCTCGTCAATCTAGATAGTAGTCAAAGAGTTTCACATAGCAGCTACAGAACAGTACTCAAAGGGCTCTATATAAAAATCCTCACATTTCAGATGACGGCCGTTTGCTACCTCTCCAATACAACTTTAACGCGGATTGTGAAGGATATCGTGGCATGGAACGATTGGGATGTGTTTCTAGGAGAAGTAACGGGTCAGGAGCTCAAACTGAAATCAATGGATCAGCAGTGGCGCGACTTGAAGTATGACGAAGAATGCAGGCTTTTAAAACTTCGCCATGAAGAGCGTCTGAAGGGCCTTGACACTATTGAGAAGGAGGTGTCGAGATTGAAGCAAGTTATCAGTGATGCCCAATTTTCGTCCGAAAGGTGTAGTCTTCTCAAATGGTTATCCTCTACCGACCCGTCTGACAATTACAATGCTGCACGCCAAAAGCATGCTTCAAACACTTGCGGCTGGCTGGTAGACGACAGCCAGGATTTTAAAGACTGGAAGAGTATTCCGAATTCACAGCTCTGGCTGTGCGGGAAAGGTGCGTGACTACATCGACAATATGATCCGAGGCTGACCATATGAGAAGCTGGCGCTGGCAAATCGATTTTAAGGTGCGTGAATGTCCTTACTCTCAAGTACCTCTCTCGCCCAAGTCTGCTCCTCCCACTATAAATATTTTTGAGTACTTATCACTGGATTTAGTTCCTCCGTGATACACCATCTCGACTCGGCATATCATCAAGATCCGTATACGGCTCTCGCTTACTTCTATCTTCGCTTTGATGACACCAATAAGCAGACAACCGATGGGCTCATACGATCGATTCTTAAGCAGCTTTGTGCACAGGCTGCCAACATACCAATATCGATCACGGAACTTCGCCGTTTTTTTGATGTTGGCCATCAGCCAGATCTAGAGAGCCTAGAAACCGCATTATACGATACCATTCAATGCTTTGAGAATGTCTACATTGTTGTAGACGCACTCGATGAATGTCCACTAATTGACAATGAAAGAGATCGACTTTTAGATTTCCTGGTTAGAATGGGGGCTCGAATGCTCCAAAATTTGCATCTTCTTTACACAAGCCGTAAAGAAAGGGACATCGAGGCCGCATTTAGTGGCTCCATTGCGGAGAACAAGATGTTGATGCTAGACCTTGGGGTTAGCCTCAAAGAGGTCAATCGGGACATTGAGGCCTATATGGACCTGGAGCTCAACTTGGCGAAACATCGATCTTGGCCTGTGGAAATCAGATCTGAGATCAGAACCGCTTTGGTAGAAAAAGCAGATGGAATGTAAGTGTTTATACGCTTTCTTTGCAATTATATTATCCAATATAGCAGTTTGCTGATACTTATCACACCTGCAAGGTTCCAATACGTCGCTTTGCAGCTCAGGTCCATTGAAGAAACCAAATCCATTCGTGATCTTAAAGAGGCTTTACACCAGCTTCCTAATGGGCTCGATGAGACCTATATCCGATCTCTTAATAATATCCCTATGCAGTATCAGGCATACGCGCGGCGTGCATTACAGTGGTTATCGTTTTGCGTTCGGCCACTTACTTTACTTGAGCTTGCTGAAGCTGCAGTCATCGAACCAAATGGCTCTTTTTTCGATCCTGATACGAGATTGCTTGATCCCACCATCATTCTCGAACTCCTGCCTGGCCTTGTGATTTCACCAGACCACGATGATATTCGGTTTGCGCATTTTTCGGCCAAAGAATTTCTTTTGTGTGATCGCATTAAGGAAAGTTTAGCTTCCAGATTTGCGATCGAAGCAGAGCCTTCACATGCACATATTGCGAGAGCATGTCTGACCTATCACATGCATATTTGGAACGTCAAACCGGATTGCTTCGAATGGGATCTGAGCAAGGAATATGAGCTCTCTGATTATGCTGCTAAATACTGGATTGATCACGTAGAGTCTGTTCACGATGAGGATTTATCAAAGTCGGTATTAGATACCATGAATCGAGTTCTTTGTCTTGGCTCCTGGCCCCTACTGATTTTAATTCGATTTTGGACCTCTAGCTGGATTTTCCAATCTTTTACTACAGAGCAAGAGCCACCATCTTTGTTCCGTTTGGTATGGCAAAGATGGGTCGAATCCTTCTCCATTATGTTAAATGCCAATCCAAACGGACATGTGGATCTCTTGCCGCCCCCAACAAAGAGCCCTGACTTCACAAGGACATTATATGATCAGCAGACACTCGGTCATGCACTCTGTGGAGCTTTAGGAATTAAGGTGCATCCGAACATCGTACAAACTTTTCCACTTCGAGACCTTGGTGGGGATACTATATTTGTCGACTATTTTTCTCCTCCAACAGAATTCAATTTGTCCAAGTACTGGTCACAACATCCGTTTCCTGAGTTTTCGCACAAAAATATACTTTGGGGTCTGACTCAACTTGAAGCAATTGCGTCTGCATTGAATTGGGCCCATAGTGTGGAAGCTAAGGCTTATGGAGATAAGTCTCTTTGCTGGGGTCACAGAAACGTTAATTCTATGAGTATTATCTGGTATCCAACGACTTCTACGGGAGTCACCGAAATCACCCCAAATATTCTGGAGGGATCCTTGAAGCTATCATACTATACTTTGGAGGCTATTTGTCGAGGAAAATTATATCCTGCTAACTCCCTACGGCCACCCATTATGCTTGGACCATATAACGCTGATTTGACACCATTCGAATTTGGACCTGCTGGTGATATCTGGAAGCTTTCTATCCTTTATCTGGATTTCATTACGTGGCTTCTTGAAGGGACCGGGGCACAGGCTTACTACTGGAGTGGTATGTATCAATCCACTGACATAAGCAGTGTAACAATCCCCGAATATTACGATATTAATGGTGGGGGCAGGGCCGCTGCGGTTGACTGGTGGGGTGTCTCGCTACATCAAAATAAAAATTGCACGAATGCTATTCATGATGTGCTGGACTTGTTCTTGGACCACTGTTTTCTAAGTGAGCCTGAAGATCGCATGACTTCTGCCCAGGTCGAGGACGCCTTGACCAAGATACGCATGAAGGCGGAAGATGATATAGAGTACATGATGACACCAGCACCTAGGAAATATAAAAAGGTAGTGGCGAAGGGTAAATGGGAAACAGAATATGTATTGTGTTCTGAGACATTACCAACAGAAGGAGAAATCTGAAATATCTTATTATTTCTCTCGAGGTTTCCGATAACTGAGACGAAATAGTAAGAATTGTTTAGGCATCAATAGAGTGTTTTTCTACCATTTAAGCTATGCCGAATCTTCATTAATACATCGTCCATCCACCACTAACATTCAAAACCTGCCCACTAACCCACTTACTCTCCTCCCCAGCTAACCAAGCTACAGCACTTGCCACTTCGCCAATAGTGCCAACTCTGTTCTCCACAGGTGTGCTATCTTTTTGCATCTGAACAATTTCTTTTGGGATGTTCTCCAAAAGTTCTGTTTGAATTGGTCCAGGAGCAACGGCGTTTACTGTTGTTCCTTGCTTGCCTAATTCCGTGGCATAACAACGAGTTAATGCTTCAAGTGCTGCCTTGCTACTGCAATAAAGTGAGAGTGAATGGAAAGCCGAGCGAGCTCCTGTGAATACAATTAACAAATAATTCGTAGGGCAAGAAAGAAGCTGGAAGACAAACCAACGCTGGAAATGTTAATAATCCTTCCAGGATGTCGAAGATGTGGGAGAATAGCTTGAGTAAGTAGAATCGGAGCGAGGACATTCAATGAGTAGACTTTTTGAAAATCTTCAGGTGTGATATAACTTAGAGGTTTGACGACTTCGCGACCAGCATTATTGACAAGAATATCTATGACTCCAAACTTTTCAATAGTGGCATCGACGATTTTTTGAGGTGAAGTGGGATCAGAGAGGTCGGCTGCGATGGAGATTGCACCTGAGATGCTTCCGAGAGCATTGATCTTGGAGATGAGATTGTTGACTTGAGGAACCGAGTTGGGAGATTTGTATGTGATGACTATCTATCATGGATTTAGACCATGCATGGAGATATAGTATTGAACGTGGATGTTGCCTTTGCTCCTCTTCGTGCTAACTCTTCTGCAATTCCAGCACCGATACCTCTTGAAGCGCCTGTGACGATTGCGACTTTGTCTGCTAATGGATATTGAAGAGCCATAATTTCTTTGAAGTTTTATTTATCAACTGAATGATGAATGACTGATATTTATCTTGTATACTTATGACACTGCTCTTTGATCTCCAGATCGATGCCGTGGTTCTCTATCGTGGCCGTGATCAGAAGAGAATTAAGCCCTATCTCCGATTAATCTAACTCTTATCCCCGACAGGTTTAGGATTACCAGAACTCATCCCCCGACTAATTAAAAAACAAGAAATAGTCAAGAGAAGGAAATTCTGGATTAGTCCTGAAAAGTTCCCCAAATAGGCCTATTGTCTTCGAGTTATGGCCTATGTGAGTGAGTTGTCTCATTTCCTGTTTTGCTGGAACAGTTCTGTCTTGGTCGGGTTTAAAATATCGCCGATATAAATTTGCCATATTAATTTTGAGCATATTAAGTTGCTAAACTTAGAGGAGTAGTTTTTAGTTATCATATAGGTTGAGATGGTAGATATGATTATCATCACATCCGTGTTCAGAATCCTTGGACAAGCAGGATTTTATTCTGGTTTAGGTGGGAGAGAGGTGGGACCGACCGCAACTGCAAAAGAATCTATATATTCCGGTTGATACCTATCATCCTTGATGTGGTCCGTAAATTGGACTATTAAGCAAGATGTAGAAAGTTCTAACTAACTGGCTTGGACAACTCGGGAAATTCTCACCTCACCAGATGAGTAACATATATCTTGGAACGAAAAAGAAACTAAAAGAAACCGAAATCCGGCACTGGGTCGGAGACATAGATACGTTCTTTAGGTAATTTATGGTTGTTCAACAACCGCTTTCTCCTTGTTGGTTGACGTAGTAAGAGCACTATCAGGCCTCTAAGGCACCTACGGTTAACCTGTCCCAACCCTAAGGTCTCCCCCGAAGGCTATAGCTAACAATTAGTAGTCTGCCAAAAGGAAAGCAGAGGAAATCGGAATTGATAGTGATGATGAGCGTTTTCAGCAGGCTACAGAGACCCCTGATCAGGTTCGTCTTCGCTGGTTAGAAACTAAGTTCCTTAAAAGCGATTACCATTATTCAAAACCTGGCATCATGACTACGATGCATTGCTCCACCCATGCCTTTAATCTTATTCTCAAGAACCAGGAAATTTGCAACATCTATATTGACTCTATTCTAGTGACTTGAGAAGCGAAATGTCGGTTCGAATCCAGCCGACCATAGAGAGTACATATTTGTTTTATTTGGCCGAATGATTTTTGGTATCTAGGTGTGGTTTGTTTTGTTTGCCATTTTTACACCTCTTAAGCCATTTAGCGTTATAAGTAAATAAATAAATAAAACATTAAATAACTTAATAATCTATAATAATGGGTTGCCTATTAATAAGGGGCAGTAGCTTAACGGTAAAGCGCGCCCACTCATTTCCTAACCACTGCTTAGGCAGAGGTAATATAAAGATTTGAGGGGCGAGATACTTGGTTCGAATTCAGTTGACTCCATTTATTCCTTCTTTTTGGTAGGGCTAAATAGAATTTCCTAAGTTTCTGTTATAAAAATTTACTTTTAGAGGTTTACTCTCTTCTTTCAACAAGCTTAATGTTTTTGTAAAGATTTTTCATGTCAATAACCAGCATACGCATTCTAGGCTCAGTTATGCAGCCTAAAACCATCGAATCCGATACCTCCCTCAGAGCATCCCATACCGCAGGCGAACTCCCGAAACGAGGTCATCAGCTTTTCAGCTGTGTATGTTCTAATTCTACAGATACAACGCAGTGGAATGCGATATTTGATTCAAGGTCATTTAGATCGGTTGGGGAATAAATGGTTGAGGGAAGGGTTTGAATGCGAAGGAGAAGTGGTTGTTGGAGTTTGTAGCCCCCTTTGTTCGTAGAGCGGGATCGTAGGCGAAGGGGTGAGTTGCTTGATTGATTTTTCTTCTTTTTTGGGAGACATTTGAGGTATGGAGCGGGGGGTATTACCTAATGGTAAAGATAGGCATATATATTGGAGTCGGAATTTGAGAAACAGAAAGGAGAAGATTCGGAAGGGGATTAAGCTGTCGCTTAAACTTACGCAGGTGCTTGATGCTAGGGCTAATATTGAAAGCATGAAATCCATCGAGATGGTTCGGAAGTGATGGGCCGTAGAGAGAGTAAGTAAGGTATTAAATTATAAGAAGCTCTATTGGTGGTAAATTTTCATATATACATCATGTGCATGATATTGCAATGCGAGAGTTGCTCACACATCATATCAAAGCTTCAATGGCACCCCAACTTTTGTGACCTCTTTCGTTATCTCCCAAAGCGCCAGTCTACTCTCCCATGCATTGTCCTTCTTAACCACCACTTCGCCATCAGCAGTGAGATACCTCACATCCGTTATCTCCTTCGTTCCCCAATTCACATCCTCGCCTCTCAAAAAGCTTCCCATAGGTTCAAGCCACTTCTTGATAATCGGCTTCTCACTCTCTGTAAGCTCGTCACCATTCCCATAGAACCAGATAGATAAGTCTGTGCCATGAGTTGGACCGAACTCTTTTGGGTGTTTCTTATCGACACTTTTTGTTCTCCAATCAATTCGATATCGATATATGTTTTCGAGAGGAAGAGTCTTTTCCAAACATTTGACAAGCCCCCTTTCGGTAGAATGAACCTGCACGTTTGCATAGAGTTTCCCAAAGATCTCCGTCCACTCCCCTTGGGAGGCTATAAGGTTCGATTTGTAAGGCGCACAAACAGCCTCGACGACATGACGTGGATAATCCCATGATAATCTATCGACGAGAGAAGAAAACGAATGAGGTGGCCATATATTCTTGTAAACATTGAACTCCTGCGTTAAATCCCCAATCATGATCTTGATGTCTAGCTCCTTCATTCTAGTACCTAGCTTCCCTGAAAAGATATTGGCGAAGAGATCCTCAGCCATAAAATCGCCATCGAGAATTGGCCGGAAAAACTTTTTACTCATCTTCCTAACTGCAGCAGTGAGATCCTCATGAGGCTTCTCTCGAAGAATTCTCATTTTCTCAGCACCAGATAGTGAAGTTGGAATTTGGAGGACATTCAAAAGTTCCTCAAACTGAGATTGAGTCTCTGGTAAGCGCTTCGGTTGAACGCCGCATCCATTTGACCACTGGAACACACGTCTGATGATTTGTCGTGTAGAATTTGAGCCAATATCGTGAGCCAATTGATGAAATGCAGAGTAAGCACCAGCTGATAGGCCACTGACAGTGATATTGTTTTTATCACCTCCAAAGTATTCGATGTTGTCATAGGTCCATTCGATAGCTAGGCGTTGGTCCCAGAATCCAAAATTGGCTGCTGGTGAGGGTGTATTGCAGACTTCTCTAGAGGCAAGGAACCCGAGGATTCCAATACGATAGTTGGGTGATACAATTATACATTTGACATTTGTCTCGCTCAGCAGTAATGAAGGATCATCCCAACTATTCGATCCCAGTTGAAGAAAGCCGCCATCTTAGTGACTACGTGAGTTTCAGAATCTCAGCTTTGAATAAGAAGACTCACGTATATACACAAGTACGGGCCATCCTTTCGTTGGCGGTTCTCCCAATGGTACAAATATGTTTGATTGAAGACAGTCTTCATCAATCCCCGTCAACGCAAGGCCTGGGAGTAGTAGTTGAGGACAAAGCGAAGAAGGACGGATGAACATTCCGGGGTTGTTTTCTGTACCGTAGGAATAGTCAGATGGAAGTGGTTCTGGCTTACGCCATCTTCCAGCTCCGGTGGGTGGCAGAGCATATGGTACTCGTGTGAAGCGATGACATTTTGGCTGTTTTGTGGCCTGATCTATTAATAAAGTACCGTTCAGAACCCCCTTACCTTTTATTTTGACGCTCATAGTATTTGACAGGAATTAAAATAATTGGTGATTGCGGTCTTGGTCGAGTTGAGGTTAGTTGACATAGATAGGGGACTTGGTGTACTTTAGTATTCAGAGAATTGACCGAAGGAGATTATTTAATTGCCGAACGACACGTGACTACATACAGAAACTTGCCTTGATCGGTAATACATATATGAGAAATCAATTACTAGGCTTAAGTAAGAGGCGTTGAGTGGGTATATGATAGGGTTGGAACGGGGGAGATGAAAGGTTTATCACTTTGCTATCTATTGAGGTCTTAGATTGATTTGTGGTATTTTAGCAAAGGAATAGATAAAGATAACAAAGTCTATATTGGGGTATCATCTTTCTCCCATGCCCAAACCCTATATGATAACGCCATTGATATATATAAAAATATTATTATAATTCTCATCCAAAACGAATTTTATCATCTGCCGCTAAATCCTTTTGGGAGCCCAATTCTTGAGCCACATTCTGGCGTTGTCTAGGTTCCCGGTTTCTGCTTCACAAGCCGCAACACACCATTCTAAGTCATAAACATTCTCGGCAGCAAGAAGTTCTGCCAAGCCTCTCCTTTTTTGGCTGCCTTCGTCAACGCAGAAATACACGGCAGACTTTTTATTTGGGAGGGTATCCATCAAGGGTTTGACCAACGGTAGCGCAACCTGAGCGGTCATACTCGCTCCTCCTTTTCCATTTTTGAGCTTTGAGGTCTTGCAGTACTCGGTATTTTTACACCAAACCTTCCCACACCCAGTCATAATCTGGGAAAGGTATCGTCGTTCTACACGTCGTCTCATCGCCTTGCCTTCGGGATCGTACATACTAACGTATAGAGGCCCAAAGCAAATACTGCACAATCCCAAGTCGTTTCCAGGACCTTGACCCATTCTGCTCCCAGCACCAATTTCACCATTCTTGCCGACGCCATCAAGTGTTCTCCCACAGTAGACGTTCCTACATATTGCTGGTTTTGATCGGCTGGCTTTCTCGAGTTCATGGTGCTTGAGATGTGTATTCATATCCCGTAAACGAACGATCTTTGAGCAGAGATGACATTCAGTTGTTCGTGCTCCATCAGCTAGTTCATGAGCTGTGAGCCCAGATATCAAGGCTTCTGGTGAGGGGTCAAATGGATCGCCTGCCTGGGGAACTTCCAAATGGCAGAATTGGCATAGAATCAACTTCCCAGGGCATATTGAGGTTCGGTGCGAAGCAAGATCGCGCAGGTTTGATGCTTCGTAGGGACAGTTGGGACATTGCTGTGGTTTATGGAGGACATCATCATGTCGAGTTTTGCTCGAAGGAGTATTTCCATGTGCAGAATCAAACTCGCAATGCCAGTGATCTTGCCATCGTTTTGAGTTCTTCTGGAAGATTTCCCGGCAACGAGGACAAGAGATATTGTTTCTCAGGCAAAAGTTTTCGTGGAGCATCATAGTTTGTTTCGGAACCCATTGGTTGCAGTTCGTGCACTGCTGCTCATCAGGCCCATGCATTTCAGTGTCCTCATCGATAGCGATCGGTGTCTGTAACGATCCAGATTTCTTGTCCTTTCCAGACTTGAATTGCAAAGTAAATTGATGTAGTTTCGCGATCTGTGAGTTATGAGTTGGTTGGGCATAGACAGAGATGTAGAGCGCTTCGGCGTTTTCTAGTTCTACATTGGTGGCCGAAATTGTGATGCGTTTTGTATTATCATTGTTGAATTCGCCGAAGATATGTTCGTCCTCTCGTGGGTGCACTCGCTGACGAGTAGAAAACGGGTTCACGAGAAGGTCTAGCTCTTCCCCGTCTTCCGTATTGAGTTCTATGATGATTGCCGAAGACTTGTCCCACGACGGGAGTTGATAATCCACATAATCTCCATCTAGAATTTGTCCCGATATTGATTTCCAGATATTCAAATCACCCCCAACCGAACTTCCTTGAGCTGTACCTGGGGGTTTTTGCGACTTTGTCATAATTTGCTTCAACGTCTCCCTGGCCTGCTCTTCATTTAATGCTTCAATATCTACCTCAAGATCCGTATCTACGACGCAAATGCCATCTCCTTCTGGTGTAAACTTGTCAATTAGGAATCGGAATTCCTCTGCCTTCGAACCTCGGACAGTCAAGATTTCCCCATTTGTCAACGTCGTATAATTCTCCCGCAGATGCCTCTCCAAAAGCGCTTTCCAATCTCCGGGATTATAGCCTGCTTCTAGAGGCCTTAATCGAACATATGTTCCTTTTGGTAGCTGCTTCGCATGTACTGTGATTCGGGGTATTTCCTCGTCGTCGTCCGTGGTGAGGTCAATAGGGGAGTTTGGCACATCCTCTGTCAGATCAATCACGCTGTTTGATGTTTTCCCATTTTCTGATTTAATTGAGGGTGATTTGGACTGGCGTAGCGGTTCGGTCACTCCCAGTGCTTCCAGCAGAAATGGGCTCAACCCAACCTCACCCTCCGCCGCAGAGAACTCGCGTATGCCAGCATGAACTACATTTCCATTCTTCGTGTTTACTAGTCGAAATGTGAGGGGGTGAGGCAGTTGCTGGCGGGTGTCTTGCCACTCTGCTTGCTCTGCGCGTGCTGCAGCAAGAGAGTATGGATTGAACGGATCGAAAGTCCCTGGCTGTCGACTTAAGGGGACGGTAGTAGTAGAAGCTTGAAGAAGTTGTTCGAGGGCAGATTGAGGAAGAAGGATTTTGTCGCCAGGTAACGAAGTTTTGCCTCGAGGAGCAACCTTAAAGACGCCAGTCCAGGAGAGCGAAATTTCGGGGGTGGTTGTCATTGTGGAAACTGGACGGAACTTGACAACCAGAACTCCAGAAGACGTAAAAGCAGAACGAAGGAAAAAAGGAGGAGGTAAGGGAACTTTATGAAGTGCTCAGGCCAAGATTATGAATCTGGAATGGTGTTCGTCATGCTTCGTCCTTGATTCCCTTCTCGAAGATGCCATTCCATCTGTCAGGCAGCTGGGGTGCGCGGCGATAAGATAAGCGGGTAAACTTCGGCCAAGCCCCCACCAGGGCACGTGCTACGACAAGGCTTGGCCCCCGAGCCTGGTAACTGAGGCATAAACCTTACCGTGATAGGTGATTGTGATTAGATAGACGGATAAACGCCGGTAGATCTCGGGGTAAATACATTTGTGCCACGTGCTTCAACAATTCTCCCCCTGGCCCTCTACTCTTTCTAGCTCGAGGCTGACCCTTCTGAGCTGCTCCCTAACTCTTTCTTCTCTATCATCTAACTCCTCACCTACAACGACGGCGATATCCTCCCCCCCTCTGACTAGGAGCACGATATGGACTCAGGCCCCGTAACAACACCCACACGCGAGGAACTCCCTATTTCATTGTTGCAGCTTCTGTCAAACACACTCGTTTTATACCAGACGACGCCCTATTTGCCCGTATCTGCTTTGCTGGCTCTGGGAGCTACTTCGAAGTCCTATCGATCCCTCGTCCACGATACCCCGCATGTGTTTAGACATCTCGACTTGAGAAAAGTTAGAGCCGCGCAGTTTGAAATTGCTGCCATCGACCATGGAGGCGAGGTGTGGAGAAATGTCCAGTTGGACGAGAATGTCACTGAAGACGAGTGCGTGGCTTTGCATAACACCTAACTCATGTTAATCAAGTCGTAGCTTCTACGGTGGTCCCCTATTGGGAATTTTCAGTGCCCTGAGACGACAAAAAATTCTGCAGCACGTTCAAACACTTGTCCTAGACGGACTGTCGGTGACCTCCGAGATCGTGTCGGATATCATCCTCCAAGACCACTTTAATGTCAGGACACTTTCCATTCGCGAGGTCCAAAATCTCAACGAGCGTAAGCTACAGCAAGCCCTGATCTATGCTGTGCGATCTACGAGACCGGAAAATACACCCAAGCTTCAAGCCTTATATGTATTTGGCCCCAAGGACACCGTTCCTTCTCCACGGCCGGCCCAACATGTTAGTAGCAACCCCCCTGGTGTTGCGCCTATAGATACATTGCCATTTTACAGAGGCGTTACGCACTCGAACGGCGCTCAAATTGGAACCCACTGGAATCAGAAATCCGATGATGCATTGAATGATGGGTTGAAGGCTGGCGATAAATGGTACCAGAAAAACGGTAGAGTTCTGGCCAAGACACCATCCCTGGAATGGGCAAATACCCTACTGGCATGTGAGGGTATCATCAGCTTTGATGCTGTTCTCTGCGATGGGCCACGACATCAGTTTGTCAGAAGTCCCCATGGTTTCGCAGTTCCACCATGGTACAATCATCCAGACGCAGTTTTATCTTCTCGCGTTGCAACACATTCCCTTGGCGGTTGCACTGGTTGTGGTAAAGCTCCTGAAGGATTTTCAACGTTCCGTGTGTCTCCTCTTGATCGGTTTCCACTGCTTGCTCCGGTCCCAGTTCATTGCTCGACTGCTAAGGCCGCAAAGATACCGTTTCTTGGCTCACCAGACAAACTTCTAGTGAGATGTTATGATTGTATCCGCAATCGGTGCTGCGAGACCTGTCATAAGTGGTGGTGCGAAGACTGTTACGAAGTCCCAAGCCATGCATATATCTCCGGCTCGACACAGCCTTGGAATTCTCTGGATGCTCCAATAGCTGGGGGTCCTGAGGAAAATGTTAAGGTACATATGGGCCTCTGTGTTGAAGACTGCCTCGTCGCCGAAATGATGTCTGGCGCTGGTAGTTTTGGGATGTGGGGTTGAACGAATAACTTCACAGAGGAAACGTATGGGACAGCTTCGATCTCTTTGTGTCAAAATTGATCAGGACTCTACTGACCGATTTGCAGCCGGGAGTATTCCGGAGTTGCTTTGAATGTGGCCCTAGTGTAAGATACATGCCTAGCTCTTGGTGGTTCATTCTGACCAGTACAGTGTGCTTCTTGCATCGCTCGAACTCAGTTGATGTGCCGAGTTTGTGGGGGAGGATATTGCACGATCCATAATGAAGGATCGACTTTGACTACTGCAGGTCGCCACGCAATCAATGGTTGTAGATGTTGAGTGCTGACTACCTTTAGTGCGATTGTATGAAGTGTCCAGCGCTTGCCTGAAGGTATTTTGTACGCCTTGCTAATTATAATGTAGGGTGTGCAAGAGGTAGACGAATGAGATTGTTATACTAAGCGGCACCAATTACCGACGATAACACTCCATTCATGCATGAGTATCAGGTATCTACAAACATCTCCGCTACATATATTAACGAGGCCCAAGAATTGGGGGAAGAGGGGAATTCGCGGAAGAAAGTTCACGGGTGATTTCCTTATTGGAGAGGAGAATCTTGGGTGATTTCTTTGGAAGCTGGCTGTAAGTTGGAGACATGGGATATGATTGGAGGGTGGCCTTCTGAGTAGGACTTCAATGCCCAGTGTCTTTTCGCACGTCAGTGCGCCTAATCCATGACCCATGGAAAATCTTTTCTCTAAGCATATCTAAGAGATATTGCTCTCCAAAGCTTGAGCTGTGGTAATTTTTGATTAATTGCTGTAAGCTCTGTAGATTTACCTTTCAATTCTGATGGTAAGGGATGTTTCATCGTTCTATATTGTTATTGATTTGCCTATACATTCTAAGTATTACTCTGCGTATCGAATGTATCTTAATATTGCTAGCTAAAAAGTCCCCAAAGTTATGCCACTATTTGTGTAAGTAAAGAATTGATAAAACTGATCTGTTGCAACGGATTCGCAAATCATGTAAATTCGTGAATTTGTCGACAGATTTGGTGGTGGCAACATATCTTCTGTTATCCATCTATTCGTAGAGCCCGTTCTCATCCCATCATTCCCTTACTCTCCTTTACATCATTAACAACTGCATACTGAGCGCTCTGGCATTAGGTGTTTGATTGTAGAGTTGTTATGGTACTGTTTGAGGTAGGTTGCATTTGCAATTGCCTTAAAGTAGGGGCCGAGTTTCAGGCCACCTTCTCTTCTATTCATGCCTTGGTGCAATTACTTCCCACGCTTTCCAGTAGTGTATGGACGGGGGTTGGCAGTGCTACGTTAGTATTTAGACGTTGAATTCAATCATAGAAAATGTAGCGAGGATGTATACGGAGATTTATTTACCTTCTACACTGCTGATCTACAAGCTGCACAAGTACAGGACCTGAAACGTGGGGTGGCCTTCCCTAAGTGTATTACAGTGGGAATTATGCGTCGTACCGCGCAATGGGAAGAGAGGGGCGAGGAATTGGGAGTTGAATTTTGAGAGGATTGAGGCGCAAATCGGCAAATGGGGCTGAGAGGTTATTTTTGGGGCACTAGATTCGCTTAGCCTTGTGGAGCCGCGGAGCTGACCTATCATATACGGCTACAGCTGACGACATCCTACTTCCTTCCCATCCTCCTTATATCTTGAACATCATTCTCACTGCGGCCACCTGCAAACTCTAATCTGCCAACTCAATGTGGCCAATGAAATATTCGAAGCCTTGGGCGTCGAATAATCGCCTCTGAATCCTCACTGTTCTTCGGACTATGTGACGAGGGGTCCTAGTCATCCTCCTGATATCACCAACACAAACATCTTGTTGATGTATCCTCGGATTCCTACCGTCCAGTATTGAATACCTGTAATTCCCGAAAATGCGGTGAAGATGCGTCGTTAATGTTGTCGTGCTGGCGTTTTTTATGACAGAATGTCATAGAAGTTAGTGGCTAAAACTATAGCAAAGGAATGAATTCCAACCCAAGGTAATAGCTAACCCTCCGATGTTTGCATAGGGTTGGCAGAGTTATCGGAAGATCTAGCCTACCGCACTGGCAGATCTCTCATCGCAGCCTCGAGACCAAGTGGCAGCCGTCTTTACATGTTGGGGAAGTGTTGGTTTAATAACGTTGCATCTAATTTAAACGCGGCGAAGTGATCAATTTCAGGCGCAGCCACAGCCTTATGGACAACCAAATATTTCAACCTTACCTCAGATTCTTCTCTCTATGTCAGGAGTATAAATCCTTCCACACTCCTATTCCTCTTGGCTCCTCATTCCATGATCATCGTCTTCATTACCGGGGCTGCATGAGATCCGGAAACTCCTTCTCGTTCCTGCACAGCCTTTCAAAACCTTCAAGATGGGGCCTAATTATCTGCACAATGAACCTCTTGGCGAAAAGAAGTTGTCACTCTTTGCTTCGCCTTTGAAAATGCACAGGAAACAATCAGATGAGACTGATTTGGTGGAGAATGGCTTCGGTTTGGGGGAGACAATGCAAGAGAGAAAAAATACCATGCGACGGCATGAAGAACTACTTGACGAATTACCAGAGTTTCAAAGGCACGAGGAAGCAACGAATGTCGAATTGTTTTATGATCTTTTCTTCGTTGCAAATTTGACAACATTTTCCAGTATTCATGAGATTAACGATATTCCCACCTTGTCTTCATATATTGGCTTTTTCTGTATCTTATGGTTTACTTGGTGTCAAGTCAGTTCATTCGATGTTCGATTTATTGCGGATAGTATCGTGGAGCGTTGCGCCAAGGCTATTCATATGGGTGTTATGGTTGGTATGGCTACCGTTGGACCAAATTTCGATACTCACGCTCAGCATTCTTCATCTTTGAAAACGATGGGTAAGTCAATATACTCGTCAAATCTTTACCCTGCTAACACCCATTTTAGCACTTGTGTTGATGGTCTCTAGAGTTGTATTAGCTCTTCAATATTTATCTGTTGGATATCATGTCAGAAAGCACAAAAATACTAAGCTTCCCTTCACATTGATTGCAATTGTCAATTTCTCTACTGCAATCATTTATTTGGGAGTTTCATTGTAAGTTACGCTCTTGATATTCAACCTAAATATATCTAATTTTGGTTTTAGTGCATTCGGAGTCAATGGCCGCAGTCTCGCATATAGAAGTTTCTACGTCCTTGCAGTTTTTGAAATTGTCTGCAATATCGTTATTTCAATCGTTTGGAAAGTTCTTACCTTCAAGCATACACACTTAGTACAGAGAATGAGTTTACTCACTCTGATCATTCTAGGTGAGGGGGTTATCGTTGTGTCAAAGAATATTGCAAAGATTGTTCAAAAGAAACATGCCTGGGATATTGCGACCATTGGTACACTTACCGCTGCTATTGGAATTATTGTAAGCAACTAATTCTCACTTCCCCATAAACTTGATACTCACAGCAGCCACAGTACTTCCTTTACATTCTCTACTTTGATGCTCTTCCTAACCGCCACTTCGGTTCTACCAGACAGCAAATCTGGGCTTTCTTACATTTCCCCTTCCATCTTTGTCTAATCCTCTTTATGGAGGGAACGGCAGCATTTGTTATCTGGCACAAGATGTGGGATGTAGCAAAGTAGGACTCTCAACCATATCTACCTTGAATTTTCTCATTGACCTCTTTCTCTAGCACATTCTACCTCCAACTTTCCCAGCTGTTGCATAGTACCACAAATATAGGGGACGGGCAGGCTGTTGGTGCCCTCATACAGAATATTACGAACGCCTTACTTAAAACCCACCCACCTGTTTACACGGAAATGAGCGACCAAATTGACGGACTCCTTGCAACTGTCGAACTAGGTTTTAACTCAACTTTCAACCAAACGCAATGGGAGGGAGCGGCAAACAGTTTGGCCACTACAGTGATGCATAGTGTTTTTGAGACCTATGGATTTGAGATCCCAGAGTTGGCTAACGGGACTGCGGAAGATCCTTCAGCAGTATTCCAAGCGGATTTCAATGTTATCGGCTTAGTTGTATGTCTTACTTTCCTTGTCCTAAACTCTTTTGCCCTACTATATCGTTACTTCGAACTAAATTTGATTCATAGTATACATATTTTTTCGCTGCAGCAGGACTCACACTTGTCCTCATGGGAATGCTAAACTTCATCACCCTCCCCAAAAGCACCTGGACTCGCGAGGGCCTCCGACATCCCGGAGCCGTCGTCCGTTATTCAGCATTCTTCATTGTGGGAATAGGTCTTGCATTATTCACGATTTCGGTTCTTCATCAAACGGGATTTAATTTAGCTATTAGTGCTTGGCTTCTTCCTGTTGCCACATTTGGGGTTTTCGCTGTGCTTTTGGGGCAATATATTCCGTTGCCTGGCCAGAAGAGTGAGGTTCCTTGGGCGTGAGGATGGGGGTCGTATTGCATATAGGTGGGGATTGGAAGGCACAAGAATTAGGTTGTATTAGCGATTGTAGAATCGTGATCCTAGGGCAGATAGGAGTTTAGTTTCGGAGTTTGATATGGTTGGAAAAGGGGAAAATACCCAGGCGCTTGCTTGAATAGAATTCATGCGGATGTCATTTTAATAGAAATTTACGATTACGAAGTTAGAATTATCAGTAACCCCCTAGTTGACCAAATCTAAGTCAAGGGTTCATCTTTGATTTACTAACTTCTCGAAGTTCCCAGGCTCAAAGGAAGATGAGAGCCCGGCCCACTCCGAATGGGCTGTATTAAGGAATATACACTTTGACAGGAGATAATAACTCCTAGCTATGATGCTGCTATCATACGGAATTTTAATTATAATAGATATGATCACCCCAGGGTACATTTACCTCAACTATAATACCGCGTACGTAAAAGAGCAATTCTCCTCATACAACACCACAAGTAAATCAAAACTTACCCACACCAATTCTAATGTCTAAGCTGTAGTAAAAATAGACAAGACTCTTCGGGTATTACTTGAAACGACAAACTAAAATCTACCAAATAGTAACGAAAACACTAGAAAAAGCCGTAAACCGTATCCTCGAGTAAAGAGGCAGAGAGTGAAGCTTCGCTCCACAGAGCAGGAGTTTGAAGAAATGGAACTAGATCTTAGGGAGCCTTGTCTGGAGAACGCCTGCTATTATGAAACAACAATTCTCCATATCAATGTTTAGATTAAGACTAACAAAGCTATATGCGAAAGCATATCTGAATGAGTTGCAGATGACGGTGGGAGATATCGGTCTTCCTGAGAGGGTCTTCGCTATTCGGAACCGGGTTAATAGTCTAACTCACATCGCAGTTTGAGATTTGTTAGGTGGGTGCTAATATAGCAATGGTCTATTAATAAATATTCTCGTGGCCTGTCGCTGGTAATTAGAGGACTGGTGTCTATTATACCGTATTAAAAGCAGCGGTGGTGAATACACTAAACCTTGGCCCAGCCTAGATGAAAAGGTACAATATTTTAGAGTGATTTTCCCCCCAAATTAAGGAGAAATAACTTGTCGCAATCATATTTCGTGGTGTGCATCATCTGTAAGTACGACAAGCCACGTTCTTGGCAAGGCAGACCGATATCCTGCATTACATTTAGTCCACGACTTTCTCGACTTATTCGACACTTGTAGATAGGTATACTATTTGATATCAAAGGAAATCGAGTCGCCCTAGATTCTCGACTTGGAGAGTAGGAATGCTTCATTCAGTTTGCTATTCATAGCTTTTTCTTGGGTTAGTGGAAAGTCTAAATTACTCTTCCAAAAAATGACGGCCGAGTTCGTGTTGAATGGCATGCGGCATGCTCCGTGTTTGAATGAAAGCCACCACATGATTCAGCTGAATGCAGATAAAACAGACAGCAACCCCTCCACCGTGATTGTAACTTCATCATCATTGCAAACGGTCCATCAAGAAAGTGCCAAATCATGGAATTTTCAATCTTTACACCCACCTCACGGGCCTCGATTTGTTTTTACCTTGCCCTCCGAGGTTTGCAAGTTGGTTCTTGTTCAATCGTCGGATTCTTGATCTGCTGGATGATCTCCCAGCACCGAGAATGGCATTATTGCAACCAAGTCAAGACTTGCACAGCATGGCAGATGACACAAACCGAAGTCCCAGTAGTATATATATGGTTATTGGCATGTGTAAGTGCTCGATTAGTTTGTTGAGATAATAGCTTAACGATTATAGGTTTGCTCTTGGATTGCTGCCTCCTTCGTACTTGGATATAAACAATTGTCCTTCGTTATAGCTGAGATCTCCAGCATCCCCGAATCAGAGGGAAAGATCAGGCTTTCAATTGACGATTCGGTCGACAGCTCGTCGCAGGACCAGGAAATCTGGGATCCAAAGGGCGAATTTCCCTTCATCCAGTGGTTCCGTAACGCTTTCAACTCACTCCCAAATACGGCTCTCATCATCGATGCCGTCCTCTTTACCGTTTGTTCCTTGTCCTTCCAAGTTTACACTCGAGATATAATTTGGAACAACGCTTTGCCATATTGTAGATGGGATCAGATTTGGATGGGATCAAGAAGAGGAATCGGTACCACATGGGGTTCTCAACGTGGAGAAACTCCTCGGAGCAGAGCAGAGGACTTCTGGAAGAATATGCGTGTCGTCGATTCGAACTGTCTGCTGAGCCAGTGCTTATGGGTTACTTTCTTGTTTGTGTTTGCCTTTACCGTCTTGATAGTTATTCTTGAGGCAGCTTATCTACAAGCCGAGTGGAAGGGTAAAGGCCAGTATGCGAAAATTGGGGAGCAACCGGAGAGAGCAGAAGAAGCGTCTAAAGACGATAAGTAGAGCTCGCTGGATGTGTTTATGGAGGCCGCAGACCATATCGATCGATCTAGATTTTGGAAGCCTGGATGGCGAATTTCAATTATGGTCAAACTGGTAGCAAGGGGTAATAAATTTGCTTTAAGAGAATTTGCGGATGTGCCAAACAGTCCGTGAAACTTCTGAGCATATTCTTGAGGTTAATGAAGATATAAAGTATATCCGTCGTCGGAATTTGCCCTCATAAGGAATGAGCCTGGTCCCACATTCAGTTCAAGTCGCCCCACCTCCCCACAATTTTAAGTGAAGTATATTCAGTAATTGTCAGCAATTGTCAGCAATCAACACACTCAAATAGGGAAGGAAAAGAGGAAGCGAATAGAAGTCATCTATCCCCCGTTTTAGTGTTCTAGTATCAGATTGAAAGACAGACTTTTTGCACTCAATTTCTTCCTTGTCTCGTGCTCGCCGTCCCGTTCTGACCTTCGAAGCTTCAACAGCCCACGAGCTCTAGTCCCAACTATAACATCTGCTGAACTGATCGGCAATATTCATTTGAAGGCACAATAATGGCAAGCACGATGCGTGCCATCGTGGTGAACGCCCCGGGTGGGCCAGATGTCCTCAAACTCACGACTCTACCTATCCCTATTGCAGCGGTTGGTCAAGTCCTTATTCGTGTCAAGGCATTCGGCATCAATCGATCAGAAATGTATACTCGCCAAGGCAACAGCCCTGGAATAAAGTTCCCTCGAGTTCTTGGTATCGAAGCCACTGGACTCGTAGAATCTGCACCTGGGAACGAATTCAAGAAAGGAGAGGTCGTGGCTACGGCAATGGGTGGTATGGGAAGGATGTTCGACGGTGGTTATGCAGAGTATACTTGTGTTCCCGCGAGCCAAGTTACTGCAATTACTACGAAACTCTCGTGGGAAGGTAGGCGATTTTATTCTGCGTCTGCTTTGACACATATTCATTCATATAGTTCAACATGTGTTCCTGGGCTAATTTCTGCGCATTTAGATCTGGGCGCACTGCCAGAAATGATTCAAACAACATGGGGATCGCTTTTCACCGCTCTCCGCCTTCAGCCAGAAGACCATCTCCTTATCCGCGGTGGTACATCTTCAATTGGACTTGCAGCTGTGGCTTTGGCAAAAGGCAAGTGTTCCTTTATAGCATCTACAACTCGGAATCCTGGTCGACAAGACTTTCTTAAAGCCCAAGGTGTGGATGAAGTTTACATAGACGACGGTAATATAAGCTCCAAGGTCAAAACCCGGCATCCTGGGGGGTTCACGAAGGTTCTTGAATTAAACGGAAGCACAACCTTGAAAGATAGTCTTTCATTAACTCTACAAGGAGGCTTGGTATGTTTTACTGGTATCTCGGGAGGGAAGCGGACTATCGATTCGTTCTATCCAATAGAATATATTCCAACTGGGGTCGGGCTGACTGCATATTCCGGAACTGAAAAAGATTTCGTGAATACGCCGTTGGATGAAATTGCTAGACTTGTCTCTGAGGGGAAGATTAAGATTCCCAAAAAGGTGTTTAAAATGGAGGATATTGTAAAAGTGCATACGGCTATGGAAGAAAGCAGTGCAAGTGGGAAAATGGTAGTTTTGACTTGAATAATATGATATATTGGAATCTCAAGTGTTGGTTCCTTAAATTGGTTGTTTAACGCTCAATCAAGAAAGCGACGTTGAAAGCACGCCCTAAGAAAAGGGAGCGTTTATGGCGTGTTTATGAGTTTAATGAATTATTGCTTATAATTGAAGTTACTTCGAAGATTTTAAAGTGACGAGTGAGATTTATAAAGAGACCTTATTTAGTCTAGTATAGGAATATAGTGTCCCCATAAATATGTACTTCTAGAAAGCTCTTACACTACTCCTATATCTACACCGTGCTTGCTATCTACGGACTCTACGCGCGCCCTCAAAGGCTCGTGTACGGCTCGGAAATCCTCGGATTTTGTTCTATGCTTTGAAACTTCCGCAATAACACTGACCCCCCCTTCCATACTGTATCGATTGGCTCTCCCAACTATCACACTCTGGACCTTATGCTAGTCTATCAATATTCATTTTGTTGTCCTGTTGAGGTGTACGAGCATCCGCTTAGCCTTCCATCTGCCTATATATCTGATATCTGTCAACATTAGAAACAAGAGCAGCCTCCTCGGATTCCATGTAACCGTCATCTTCACGATCAACGAAGCAGGTGCACATTTCCTCATCTCAAAGGACAATACAATACTCTTTAGCATACCATCGCGCTGCTTTATTGTTATTTCCGACAAAAACATTGTACCCCATGCGACTTTCGAAGTCTAGCACTCTCTATCCTTCAACTTTTGCGATATATTGAAAGACTTCTTCTTTGCCCTGAATTATAGGCTTGAACCGCTCAAGAAGCCCCGACGATATCGTAATTGCAGGCTTCCAGGCCCCTTCAGAGTATTTGATGGCTATATTGCAAACGATTTTTCTGCATCAACAATAGAAGCATAGCTAGTGATATCTCAGCTTTCCCCCCGAAGAGGTGTATGTGGGTGTTAGTGATCCTGCAAGTCAACATTGTGCTTGTAGTGGTGTTTTGGGTCTGAATAAAGTCAAGGAGTCAGTTATTGTATTCCTGTTTATAATAGGCTTTTAGGAATTGAGAGATCAGAGTAAGATATTGGAATATTCTACAATCGCAAATGCGTTCCGCTTCCAAAATGTGGCAACTGGGGAAGGAAGTTTTTCTCGAATTCACTCACCATAGGCATGCTAACTATCTAAACCAAACTGCTGCCCTTGTAAAAAGGAATACTGGTATCTCTTACACCAACACCCAGTTCAGTCAATTTCGAAATTGGAGCTAGTGGACTCCTTAGCAACGTTGGGATCAGTCATCATAGATGAAACTTCCTCTGCTAAAATTCCGACTTTAATGCCCTTGAGAGGTTCTCTAGAGGTGTTGGACTATTTAGAAATTTTGAAATCCTCTCCAAACCTCAAGTTTCCTCGGGACCAGTTGTAAGGCTAGCGGTCATCCATGCCATCATTTCCAGCGATAACCTCTAAAAAAGTTGCACAATCCGGGACAGTTCAAGCCATGGAACTATCATGACCAAAGGTGGCCTCCAAATTTAGACACCCAGTATGGGTACTAAGCCCCAGACCAGTTTCAGGCCAACTATACCACAATTGACAGATGGCTTCCGATTCGATCCCCCCTGATCAGCTCAAAGAGCTATACTTCGTATCACCTGCCCTGTGGCAACCAATCTTGCTAAGCCTGACGAAGATCTTCCTGTTGAATATCCATATGCGTAGGGGCTGTGAACTTTATCCGTGGTTGGAGTATCTGATACTACAACCAGACATTCAGCTTCACATGCACTCTTCCACGGGATCATTCCGCCCGCATTGAGGGTTGGTGTAACTATTGTGACATCGACGTTAGGAATCCACTCCCCTGTTTTCCGACCAATGCCGTTGGGTCATTGAATCCCTGCAACAGCGATTGCGTTTTTGGTGACAAGTGCTTTCCCCTCCAACTCGGTACTCTTTGTTTGTGTTCATTTGACTATAGCTTTTGTTGACTATCCACCATAACCTATGTCAACATCTCCCAAGAGATGGTAAATATGAGAGCGAGGATAAAAAGTGGTATCAACAGCTAGAAAGTGATCGAGAAGAGCAAGAAGTTCTCTGACGCAGTGGTTGAGGCCTGTCGGGAGCGAAGCCCAATCTTAGAGTATAGATCGGGGAATTGTTGGGTTATGAGCGTGGAGGAGAGCCTCCACTTCACTCGCCGAAACCAAAGAGGTTTGGATTTTCTAGGACGCGGATAGACACTATCTCGGAATTTTTGTTCGAAGAGTGGCTAAAGTTGTAGGGACGATGCTAATGGTAAATTCAATGGCGATGGCAATAGATGTTTTTCAATGTATGAACAGGGTGTGGATATCCCCACGGACCAGAAATGATTAAAAAAAAGTCCCTGGATAAGCTAGAGCTGATTTTGAGCTTAAGACGATTACTGAACATTAAAAGATCTAACTGATTAACAATAGATCCATTGGGATTTGATAAGAAGGTTGAATACAATACCTTGACATTAATTAGGCTAAGAGGATATAAAAAGAATAGCCCAATAGCATCAATAACCCGTAATAAACCAACGGTCAATCAGAGAAACAGGGTGTCTCAAGCTAAAGGGTTTGGGTTCCATGTGAACACTCTGCATCATGTCCAAAGCAGGGTAGCCTAATTGGTGTAAATTCATAGGAGAATGAAGTGCCGCGAAACCTTTACCTCTCTTATGTGTTGGATAAAACTACCTGTTAGAAAACAATTGGTATTTGGCAAAAAATTAAAGGAGCAACTTTCATAACAAAAGCCCTACCTGTTTGAGCGGTGTAAATAATGAGGTTTCACCCTAGAGACTTTCGACTAAGTAATTTATTGGAGGATCAAACTAAGTCATGTGCGGAATTATTATCCTCCTCCTCCCTAGTATTTACTTAGACTAACGTTAGTAAAAGGGCATTTTTAAATATTATGAAGTTTTGCTCAGATGTGGTTATGCAGTATAAGCTGACCCATGAACTTTTGAGTTGTCGCGCCTTCACACCAGTGAGTATTGCCTCCCATTAAAATCAGCATTAACTTTCAATCTGGACCCATCTTCACTTGAACCAACGTGCATAATCATCACTTAATACTGATTAACCGAATTTGCGGAATAATATCTACCTTTATTAGCTCTAGACTAAGCCAGTCTCCCAACGTACCTAATATCCAAGAGCCTACCCTGAGGCACCTCGACGAGGTAGAAAATATGTAATCATTACCCTCTCATAGCAGAATCTCACAAGCCTAACACATTTTCATCCAGAACGCCAATATTTCTTTTATGTTTTATCTTCTCACCCTACCGCTACCCTTTCTCCAGCACAATCTGCATCTAACAAGCAAACCGAAGCATTCCCGCCTCGGTCAAGCTCTTCTAAAACCACGGAACAAGACCCCCTCGCCCGTCGCCATCGGCGACTGATGCTACAGGTTCGGGAGCAAGCAAGTTGGACATATTCCTCAAGGAGGTCGTCATAGTAATGCATAATGCTCCTAAAACTATTAAACTATGCAACAACCTAATAGGAGGGGGTGGTGAAGCGACAAGAGGAGCTGGGGGCTTCTCAAATTGGCTTGGTGAGTAGCACCTACCTACCATTATCACCTTTCCGACTGCGTCTCCACTCATGAATAAGGTATTAACATTTCAATAAACTCAGATTTATCTATAGACAAACTCAAAGTCCGGGGTATAGCTAGTGGCTTTGAATCTCGAAAAATTTTCACCCAACAGCATAGTATCTTCGCTAAGCCCTGTCCTTCGGACTTTGGCCTCTACAGACAATTACCATATGAGCTGTTCCCCTGCTCTTTAGATGGACGGAGTTTTCCGGCATGAGAACACATTCATTACGAAACGTTAAGAAAAAGTTTTAGTTGTATATGGGGAGAAGAATGGTATTTTCATGGGGCAAAGGCGTCTCTCGCATTAATAAAGCCTTGGAATATATCTACCTACCTACCTATCCCTTCCTCACCTTTTTAATCCTCCCCCCCGCGAATTTATTAATATTCTAAACTATAAGCTCCCAATCTTATTTCCCTCAAACCATTAGAGTATTTCTTATTTCACCAACCTACCTCACTTTAGGAAGGGAATCATGCTCTAAATATCAGAACATCATAAAGCCATTCAAACATACTACATGTATCTATAATTCTAGAAAATGCCCCTTCAACATAAAAGTTTGAATGCCGATTTCATGATCCCACCTTACATAGCTAGTAATTAAACACTCACCTCTCCTTACTATCGCCTTACTAGTCAAAGCACTGATATTTATCTCAAAACATATGAAAACTTATAGTTCTTTGCACAAATTTATTAAGAGAGCCTAAACACCAGTATTTTAGTTGCCTCGATCTACTCATACAAATCCCCCTCACCAAAACCCCCAAAATATGATTTATAGCTCAAAAAAGGCAAACTAAGGCAAATTCCATCCATAAAACGCCTCATAAACGAGCACAAACCCAGGCGTAAGCATCAAAGTAAACCAACCAAGCCCAATTAACATTATCTGACAGCTCCACAGAAATCGCGGTATAAGTTTTACCAAAACATATCCCCCTTTCAGTGACAACATCCTCCAAGCGGACTAAACCATGTATGCTGCCCTAATCAATGAGTACCATTGGTCAATAAAGCATCCGTAGCATCCGTAGATTCGCCTGCTAATATACCGAATTGCCCTCCAACACCAGCCCAAAGGAGCTTCTTTCCTCGAACAGCTGTGTTATCGATCTGGGTTGCCACCAGAATATCATCATCCGTTCCCTGACCAGTCTGGTAGTTGCTCGAGAAACCCCAGCTCCACGATTTGCCGTCCTTGTCAACAACGATACAAGTATCGTTGCCTGTAGCAATGTGAGCTCCAACAATATTCGGAATAACTGCAGGGACTTTAAGATATCTGGCTCTGCCACTCTCATCGGTATAGACTGCATCCTTAGGCATGTCCTCTACCTTCATTCCACCTTGGTTGGAGTCAATACGTCCCCAGACGAGAACCTTGCCTTCATTGGTACGCGCTAAAGTGTGGTGAGCTCCGCCAGCGACTTGCTCGATGCTGAAATTCTCAAGACTCTTCACCAGAGTTGGGACGGCGACAGTATCCTCGTCTATTCCCTCGTTTTTTGGAATGCCAGTTTGTCCAAAGGTGTTTAGTCCCCACGAGTAAACATCTCCTTTCTTGGACACCGCGAAACTGTTGTAGTCACCAGTTCCAATAAGTCGGATATTCTTGCGGGATAAGCCGAATTCCCGTGGAACAAGACCACCAGCGGCAGTACGCTGAACGACACGTCGAGCAAGTTGATGTTGCTCTCCTGCGCCCCATGTGAAGACTTTGCCTTTGTGATCGAGCGCAAGAACGTGATTGGTGCCGACAGATAGACTGACAATTTTCTTGAGCTCTGGAATGAGCATTGGAGTCTTCTGAATCTTAATATCGCTTCGGAAACCAAGAATTCCGTCATTTGCCTATTAAATGTTAAAATCATCCAAGTAAATAGGAGGAAAATACGCACTCTGAATGTTCCCCATCCATAAACCAAACCAGTAGTAGTTAGAGCAAATGTCGAACTATCACCAGCAACAAGAGAAGCAAATTTGGTGCCCAATGGAAAGTGGGAGTTATCGACCTCGCGTGGTTCCGCCTCTGACGGGTTCAATCCAGAGTCATCATCATCATCATCAGAATCAGAGCCCGAATCTGAGCCTCCTTCCTTGATATCCTTCATTGCGCCCGCCTCGGTTGTCCGTCCAAGAGCGCCCTGGTCATTGACTCCCCATGTAAGAATCTTATTGTCGTGTGTAAGAGCAGCACAATGCATGCCTCCAACTGCAATCGAAACAACGCCAACCAATTTTGGCAATAGTCGCTCATTGAGACGAGGTCGAGTAACATCCATAACCTTCTTTCCATCGGAGCTCTTGGCACCAAGACCAAGCTCACCAGCGGAACCCTCACCGAATACAAAGATATCAAGCTTTGCGGTTGGGGCGGTGTTGATTACTGGTAGAGGGGCCGCTGTTGAAGCTGCTGGAGTTGCTTTTAGTGGTCGGCCAGCCTTCTTGGAAGCTGGCTTTGCTTTTGGTGCCGCCTCATAATCATGTTAGTCTAGTTTGTTAAAGAGGATCGGATACTCTTACCTCATCCGCAGTCTTCTCGGATGCCTCGACAGACACTTTACGTGGGCGGCCTACGTGCTTTGCGCTGGCCTTTCTGGGAGCAGGCTTCGTTGCCTTCGCCTTTGAGACTTCAGTCTTGGCCTTCTTTGTCACCTTTGGCTCTTCCTCGTCCTCGCTCTGGCTCTCCGGAGCTTTGCGCTTGTTGTTGACAGCGGCAGCTGCTTTAACTGGAGCAGATTTCGCTTCCGACGCAACGGGGGCGGTTCCGTTTGTTGATGCAACTGCTTTCGCTTTCTCCGTGGCAGCCGCCTTCTTTACGAGTGCGCTGGACTCATCATCTGAAGCTACGGCCGCAGCCTTGACAGCTTTGGCGGTGGCCGCTTTCTTAGCCGCCTCTTTCGCAGCTGGCTTCGTTACTCGAGGAGCTTTAGGGACTGGTTTTGCCGAAGACTTCGTGTTGGCAGCAGAAACGGCCGATTTTGCAGTGGTGGTTTTCTTTGGGGGCATGTTAGCTGATCTTCGCAATGGAATTGCGCGGGTTCTGGGAAGACTCGGGGAAAAAGAAGGCGGCAGATGGCGTTGCTGGATCCGAAGATTGTTGTTGGGTGCGAAGTCGACGATGGAACCGTGGTGCTCTGGGTGGGAAAAGCGGAAGAAAAAGCAGTCGAGGTGGAGAAAATATGTGTTCGCGCAAGGCGCGTCTGACAATGTCCACCGCTGCCCTGGTTTGAGCCTGAGGTCCCGCGAGCCAAACTAGGATAGCTCTGTTTACCGTCGGGACTCGGGACGCGAGCCAGAATCGAGCCACCCCACCTGATTGGCAGGGTTTGCGATGTCGTGCATGATCTGGATGTGGCTTAGCGCTCGTGAGTGCACTCGTGATTGTACTCGTGATTGTGCTCGCGGATTCGAGGCGAGTACCAAGAGGGGAATATAATTAAATGAATCTATCTAAAGTCAAGGAAATCAGAACCCCTACTACTTGGCTAATGCGTTACCTTACTGACTACTTATGATGCGCCCGAGGCACCACCTTATTTCTCATTTCTAGGAATAGAATCAACCATCATTGAACCAAGAATACAACAACCAGGCCACGCCCATACCGAGCGCGGGGTGATTAGACGAATTCCCTGGGTATAGGACCTACCAACACTAACTAGTAGAATTTACGTGTGCTTGGTATTAATTCTTGTACTTTGAATATTAATATCACGTCTTAAAGCTATCTTAAAATTTCTAATATAGTGAAAACACGAAGTATTAAGGCTTAGAAGTCAAGACTTAGATGTAAAGAATTATATATGAGGATTACATTCAAATGGAATCCTCTTGGGGCGATCGCTCTAGGCTCTGTGGGGATGCGTAATGGGTGGGCGGTATATATTGCTATATGGATGACTCCCACTGTTGCTCAATGGGTTGTCTTGCTTGCCATAAGGATGCACACAGGACCAGAACTACATACATGAAGAACCTTATATAGGTGCCGCGTTCTTACGCCCCGGCTAATCCTTATTCGACTAGTCGCCTGATCTGCACTGTATTCTTAACTGATCATATACTTATAGTCTAAATAATTTAAAGAAAATATTTAGAAAGTTATTCTTGATTTAATTATAAATTTAAAGGCTTTCTCTCTTATATTTCTCGAGAAGTAAAAGGGAAAAGTAGTTATGAAAAAAGGTTACTAAAAATAATAATCTTTAAAAAATTAAAAGGTTCTATAAAAGAACTATAAAGCTAGTGTCGGCACACTTATACCGAGGGGAATTCGTATAGCTAGGAACCGAGGACTCCATGCTCGATAGGCGTAGCCTAATAATTGTGTTCTTAGTTCGATGGTTCTTGATTTTCAAAAATAATAAAGATTGAGAGATAGGGCTTAAACAGGAATAAAGAAGTACCTAAGTACTTCTTTATGGGGTGGTGATAGGAGTGTGGGTTCGAAGCGGAAGTGGACGAGGTATCAACTGGGCTTGATTGGAGTAAAATGCCTCTAACATTTCATGAGAAGATGTGCGGTTAGAGGATCTACTAAATTAGTACCGACAAGATAGCCACTTAAATACAACCACTCGACCAAGTACTACCCCTGTGCCCCGAAGGACAAGGTGGGTCCTCTTATTCGTCTTTATCTAGAAAGCGGTTTCTGAATACCCGCACTCTACTGTTATGTAACGATGTATGGAGTTCAAAGGCTCCAAGGCTGGCCGTTTCTCATGGCTTGCGAGCGAAAGACATATCTTTGTTTCTTTCACAAGCTCTCCTCACCTTAGTTGACATACAACTGATTCGAAATACATATTTACCAATTAAATCCAACTCATCTCAGCCATACCAACTGATATACCGATTCAAACTGACACACTAGACTGTTTTCTTTAAATAAATTTGAACTCTTGCTGGAATGGATTCTTTTCTTGATAGATATTGTGAATGTGAGCCACCAACAACCTCGTGTTGTCTCTGTGGAAGAAACTTTAGTGGCTGTCCTTGTAAGTATGTGAGTCATTGGAAACCGAGTTCTCTATTGCAACTGTTCGTTACTAATTCCTAGATTTAGGCCGATCGATCTTGGATGGTCAATGCGACTCTTCTGAATGATTGGAACAACCTGCCGTACGGGGACCCCCAACTCTCGGATGAAGCAAGAAATAGTCCTTCCGAGATTACTTCTAATGACTTGATACATCAGTCTATAGCTTGCGCTGCCATTGAGGACTATCATTATGGTGGCCGAGAGAGAGAGGAGTTTGTACGTTATAGCGATAAAGAATTTGTCCATGCATATGATGATGATGATGATGCTCCTTGGCTTCCAGTCCACTCAGCATGCCTTGTAATTGCCAAGGAATTTATAAAGTCTCAACAAAGCCCACTGAAATCCGGGGATTCAAATTTGACGTCCTTGCGTGGCTTGGTGGATGTTCTCACGATAAGATTGCGGTCCCAAGCCCGCTCCCTAGGCCGTGACATATTGTTTGGGTGGGGGGGGGGGGGGGGGGGGGGGGTTGATTCCAGAGTTGATCTCCCAGTTGTAAGTAGCTTGGCTCCATTATTGTTGGGTTTTGCTGACTATCAAAGAAATATTATGCAGACCCAGTCCAAGTACCAGATATGACTGGAAGACTCCTTTCTCTACTAACGCCACTACTACTACACCGCGGAAACAGAGTCCACATAGAACTTTCTGCCAAATTGAAGGAATTGCCGAATGACATTATTCAGCTTATCATCGATAAGCTTTGCAGCCTCGAGAGCCTGCCTCTCCAATGTACTCATGTTCTTGCGCCAGGTCTTTGGAAAGCAATACTTCTAAAGCCCTGGGCCTTCCCGCTCTTTTGGGATTTAGATAGGACCGTTGTTGAGAAGAAGAGTGAAGAAGAATGCACTGGCACAACACAAGGTTGGGATTGGGAACGGTTGATTCGCCAGCTAGCCCAACCTGGCTTCTTTGGCTATATTACGAATCAGCATGGTGGCGAAAGCTTTTATGGTCTATTTAATCGACGACGCGTCTGGAGGGTTCTAGAAAATATGAAAGTCTGAGTTTAGGAATGGTGGTAGTTATTTAGTATTCATTTTGGTTATAACGTGGTTTATCAGGACCCCGGTCATATCAGGACCCCGATCAGTTTTCCTTGGCATTAAACTTTAAACTTAGATAAATTAACCATAATATATTAA
>QYAM01000118.1:0-66872 GCA_003988965.1 Neobulgaria alba | reverse complement strand
GCCCCCCCCCCCCCCCCCCCCCTAACAATCAATCTTAACATAAAAATCTCAACTCCCACCCCCCGACCTCCTCAACTCCTCCCTCCTTCTCCTAATCTTCTCCTCCTCCGCCTCCAACCACGCCAACTCCTCATCCGGCGCCCTCATAACCTCCCCACCCCCACTCAACCCCGAACCCTCCGTTTCCCTCCTAACATCCCTTTGTTCGGTCTGAAAACTATTAACATTATTATTATTCGTCGTCTCGCCATCCATCTCAAAATGCGGCTCAAAATACGTAGGTATTTCCTGATGAGGACTAATAACCCTCGCGCTTGTATCCTGTGGTAATTCCACCGGTGCCTCTACAGGAGAAATAGGAGGAGGAGGAGGACCTTCATTCCCCATTCCATTATTTATTGATGTCTCATTCCTGTTATTCGAAATAGGTACTGTCGCTGCTGTCGCTTCGATAATAGGTTTTTCCTTCTCAATGGGAACATATGATATTGAGGTAATAGGTTTACTCCCACCATCCATTTCTACTCTACCAAAATCATCAATTACCGCCAGAGGGGGTTGTTGTGATGATAACCTGGCATTTTTCCGATGACTTCTCAAAAGAAGGAATATGAGAAGTGCGATTAATGATATAGCTATAACTGCTCCGATGACAATTCCGGCAATTGCAACACTGGAGAGTTTTGATTTCGATGTTGATGATGAAGTTGGAGGATTTGAGGAGGTGGAGGATGTACCGGTGGGAGAGACACCGATTGTTATGACTGTTGCTGAGGGTGTCGAGACCGAAACAAGAATCGTTGAGCCTGATGTTGCTACCGTGACAATTGAAGCAGGTGCAGTAGGTAAAACTGTTGAAACAATATATGTCGCACTCGATACCGCAGCCGTCGTACTAGGAGCCGTACTCGTCGATGCCAATTCCGAGGCCCACGCAAGAAGTTCTGCAGAAGTATATTGCGATGGTGTACCGGTCGAGGCGCAACCAGCTATAAAAAGTCCAATCGTGACAGCTGTATCCTGCGACCCGCAATTCCGAACAATACACTGTCCTACGGCTCTTAGATAAGGTTCGTTGTTGCAAAGCGCTGCATTATGAGCAATAGCGCCATAGATAGCGACACTGGGGATGTTGAATGCTATATCTTCTGTCGCGCTGCAAGCAGTACTACATGTTGAGTATTGAGCAAATGCTGTGGGAAGATTGAGTAGGAAAAGAAGCTTCAAGGCAAAGGGAAATCGAATGGAATTCCATTTGTCAGTGACCCTGTGGGAGATTGTAAATTCAATCATGGTTTCGACCACAAGTAAATAAGGAAATATTTTTGAAGAAGCGTGTTGGCCAGAGTTTGAGGCGTCGACGGGGATTTTCTATCTCCTCAATCCTTTCCCCCTGTCACAATCGCAGGCTTTCAGCTGAAGTTTGTGGCGCCAGCCACTGGAACTAGCTAAGCAATCAGAAACCTGGTATTTTTAGGGTAGGGCTCCCAAATCGATAGCTCGGATACGGATTTCCATAAAAGTGCGGCTTCCTTGAAGTTGTGTGGTCATTTGGTCGTCTTTGCTGTGGAGAAGAGGATAAGCTTCATGCGATGAATTAAGCCTCTTTAGAGTTTGCGCGAACTAGATGTAACCGTTCCGGCCCCGTACTTTAAACTGCAAAGTGGGGGACTGAATAATTATACGCCGTAGGCTAAAATCGGGACAAATTTTAATTTTCATAAAAGCAGACATGCGCCATAAAAGAAGAGCAAAGATACTTAAAGAGAGTGAAAGCTTAACACCACCATTTCTCGTTCTCCTCCAACTCAACACGAGGGGTTCTTCCGACATCCGAAGCTACTCACATACAGAGTATGTTGCATTATGGCTTTTTGGGGGGCTGTACGTCTCTCCTAATCTATCAATATAGTTACATTTTAACTACTAGATAACAAGAATATCAATAAGTATATCCCAAGATCCCTTCTCAAACAATAAGCTACCTTAACCCCATCTATGCACCCCCCCCACCCCCCTTCCCCCCCAAAAAAATAAGCCTATTATCCTTCCATTAAACATTTGGGGCGTACATACAAATAAGAGATATACCACATCACACCACAACACAGACGCGAACTTACTCTGCGAGAATTTATACTCCACCACGTAATCTTACCATCCATCCACCTTACCTTACCTTCCATCCACCTTACCTTACCTAAACCCCACACCTAAAATTTCGACTTATCCTATTTTTCTTATAAGAAAGTTAGACATTAGGGAAGGGTTTATTTAAAGGGTATTATTCTCTTATTAAATAATAGAAGAAAGTAGAAAGAATTAGTTCAAGGATAGTAAGTAGTCTCTTTCTTCTATATAAGTCGCAAAAAAGGGAAGGAAACGTGCAATAATAAAGGGATATCAATTAACCTTAAGTAGCAAGAAATCATCAAGCAAACAAGCAAGCAAGCCATCAAACATCAAAATATTTTAAAATTTCTTATTCAATTCAATTCAATCTCATTCATCTCCTCACCATCTCTACCTCTCCTTTATCTTCACCCCCACTACCAAACCAACAATCTTCTCCTCAAACCGCGACTCCCCATAACCAACACTCATTAACATAGCTACTAATAGCAATCCAAAAATATACACAATGGGTATCACTCAAATTTCACAAACCATCATTCAGTCCGTTCCAACCGGACCCATCCGTTCCAATCGCTATGCAACCAACAAACCAACGCAATTCCCCAGTCAGATCCCCTGACCCATCCCCAAAACAAAACCATAAAAAGCAAAAACATAAACGTCATAAACTCATCAACAAATCGTAATCCTCCCCCTTCAGATCCAACCCAATCCATAAAAGGCCCACCACAATCTCAAACCATTAAACAATAAACTAATATTCTCGCTTCAAAAACTGCAAATGCAATAAAAGCCAACAAGGCAAAAACAATAAAACACACGGCCAATCCCAGATTGTAGAAAGGTAAATAGAATCCCCCACCCAGTGAAAGATTCCGTGTCGTCGTTATGAAAAAGAGATGTATCTCAAAGCGCAAGAAAGATATTCGAATAAGTTGAAAAATATGAGGGAAATCGATCGGCTCGCGCCTCATGGTATTCTTTTTCGTTTCGTTCGGTGTCGTTCGTTCGTTCTGTTCGATAATTCGATAAAAAAAAAGTCGAAGGATATTCGAATGAAGATGGCGATTAAATCCAGATCCCACGCTATGCACGCTATGCACGCAAGCAATCAAGCTGATAAAACTTTTCCTTCTCCTCAGATACTCATGCCCCTTCGTCTTCCCACTCTCCTCTTCCCCTCCTCACACTTCCTCGCAAATCCAACGACAAGTCTAAATCCTGTTCCCCAAGCCTCACATTCCCCCAACACTTTCGAATCACCAAACACGCCCCCTTCAACACCGTATGCAACACCATTTTCATAAACACGATTGTACCACCATCTCCCTACTCTCGCCACCATAGATCCAATACATTCATTACTAACTTTCTCATTCGTATCATTGATTCCTGCACCGCCCACACCGGAACTTGAAATCATCTCCGCAAGACTCATTTGTTGACTTTGCCGTTGAAGAGTAGCTGTAGATTGATTTCCCGTCCCAACTACGGATGATGCTAATCCAGCACGTTGACGATCTCTCGTCTTCGGTGGTGCATTGTTCAAATTCCCGACAACCGCCCTCGTCGAGGTCTGCGATCCCTTCAAATTACGGCAATTCGATTTATCATCTCCCTTTCCAACAAGACTGACGACAGGAATACCAACACCACAACTCTTCACACCTTCCCATTTCATTTCTTCGTTTCCGGATTCACCTCCATCACCATCTAGTAATTCTCTCAAGATAAAGTCTCCGATGCTTCCAAGAAAGACACCTTCGTCTTTCTCTTTCATTTGGCATTTTAATCCTCTGACTGCTCGTCGAGTTCGAGATCCCATGTTTAACATATCAATCTCCAACAATGTCATCTCAAGATATCCACCTGGCTTTAAAACTCGATGGATCTCGGTCAGGAGATGTGTATACGTTCTTGGAGGGAGGGAGGGAGGGAACCGGAGGATGATGAGCGCGAAGTGGTTGTCGGGGAATGGAAGTGGGGGTTGTTGCCTTCGGGTATGGAGATTAGAGAGGGACGGAAACTGGACCTGCGTATGGTTCGGTGGGTTAGCAATGGGGGAGGTGGACGTTGTGGAGGTGGCGGCATGTGTGCGCGAGAGGTTGAAGATGTGGGTTCTGGGGTAGGTTTCTGCTGCGTAGAATGACCAGTCATCTATTTCTATATTAGCTAAGCAACAAAAAGATAATGACTTCGAAGACAGACCATTTCCTAATCCATCAATGACCAGGATGGAATGGGGGGTTTCGGAAGCGGTATTCTCGATCTGGTCCCGGGCAGGGCTAAAAAGTACATGGCCGAACGTAAGCCATTTACTTACAGTCATGGATCCTACTCTCAAATTAACCTGCGAGACTGGTGTCGAAGATTCCTGGGCTGCGATTGAAGCAAGGAGCGATGATGACCGAGAGCCTCTGCCTGATGATTTCGAATCCTTGGAACTTTGGGAAGAATGCATTCGCTTTTTAGCTGCTGAGTTGTTTCGATCGCCGTATCCAGAGAAGAAGTCCGTGAAGGAGAGCGGTGTTGTGGGAGATGGGATGGCAGCGATGGTCTCCTTGGCTTTGGTGTTCACGTCGGTGCTGTAGACGCTGGAAGTAGTCTGAAAAGATTGTCGAGGAGGATCAGCAGATAGTTCCGCAATTTGAGTAGTTGATTTGAGCAACGGCGATTCTCTGCCTGGTATCTTACTCTTCCTCAATATCCTACTTGCATACCGCTCAAGATAGAACGGCATACCATGCGAAGATGCTGATGAAGGAGCTCGAACGACTCCGCCGCCTTCAATCAAGTCATCATACTCGTCCCAAACTTCATCCTCTTCAAGAGCTGCGTCTGGCTCTGGAATGACGGCTGTGATTCCAGTCAAGCTCAAACCACCAGAACTGCTGGTATTGGTAGTAGCTTCGGAGTTCTTTCGTGGAGAGAAGGCAAGGAAGTCGCCTTGACTCGGTAGTGTACTATCTGTCATCTTAGAATCCCCAGACTCTTGACGGAAAGCCCCCTTGAGGTCCTCCGAGTCGTGCTCTGTATGGAGTGCTTCAGGCGTCGAAGGCTTTGGTGGGCTAGGCCCAACAGCTACAGAAGCTTTATCTAGCACTAGTAGAACTTTCGTCGGTTGTTGAATGCTGAGACGATTGAATGGCCGGGAGAATGACTTTGGGGAAGTCGCTTCGGGTCTTGCAGAGACTACTTTAGGAATGCGACCGACCTGTGGCAGACGACTTGGACGAGGTGTTGCAGTTTTCTCATCCAGGTGAAGGTCCTTCCTGAAGATATCAGGTGTTGTTACTTCCATGCTTTTCGGTGACGAGAAAACAGTTGGGGTAGAAGGGTCTTCTAATGGAGTTGCGACCATCGTCTCGATCTCTTCGATCCGTTTAATATTCTCATTGTAGGATTCTCCAAATTGTAACCTGTCCAGCTCCTCGTTCGTCAGATCGACAACTGCAGCGTCAGCTTCACGAAGAATTTCTTCCAATTCCATAGGATCAACCTCCTGATTCTCATCCGAAGAGTCGAGCATAGCGTAATGAGGAATAGGTTTCGCAGCTGCCTTCCCAACCTTCACCTGAACCGGAGCTTGAGGTTTCTGGGGTTTCACAGTCGGCTTCCGATGGAAGAAATTCCACTTCGTAGGAGATTTTGGCCTCTTTTCCAACTTCCTCGCCTTCGTGAGTTGGCCCTTTCGCACCTTTTCAGCTTCTAGACGGGAGTCTTCTGACAGCACACTACCACCTAAGCTGACGAGTGAGGCTGATGCACCCGTACTCGTCTTTTTAACCGGCTTGGGAGGATTCAATGCCGAAGTTGAGCTATTCAGGCGAATTGAACGACCAAATGTTATCCCGCTCTTCGCATACCCATCGTTGCTACTGTCAGATGGGCGTCGACTCTTTGGTGCAAGAATGCCGGAGGCACGTTTGTTTGGCTCCCTGGGTAGTGCTGACGGCTGAAGCGTCGTGTGTTGTTGTTCCTCGGAACTCATTCTCGACCTGCTAGAGGTTCGAGACTCCATGTTGACTCTGCCCAATATCATGCTGTTATTACTGTCGGTGCGGGAGAGATCTACGCTTGTGTTTTTGTTTTCGACAATCCCACCACCACCTGCGATGATGACAGGGCTCATTCGTTCTAGAAGGAAAGAATCGCGAATTACAGGACTTGCTGGAGTATTTGGGTTTCGAGAATGTCCTGTGGCGCTGGTACTCCTTCCTCGAAGGCCATATCTTCCATAACCTTCATGCCCAGTACCAGCGGCAGGACCCTTTCTCGTAACTCTCTCAGTGTTGACTGTCGGAACCTCTGGTGTAGTCTTGGTCCGTCTCCCAAAGAGTCCGAACCGGGGTTTAGCAGTCGCTATACTTGGACTTGGAGTTCTCGAGGCCGTTGCTCTCGACGAAGGCCGATTCTGGTGTGGTCTCAAAACAGGAATTACCCCAAGGCCTGATGGTGCAGGATTGGCTTCTCGGGTGGATGGTGTTATCCGGCCTGGAGATGGATTTCGTGAGGGTAAACGACTTGTTTGTTGAGACCGGGAGGATGAGACTTGGGGTGGTGGAAGAGTAGGTCGAGATATCAAACTTTTCCTCTTGTCTTGTGCATAGCTGATGCCCGTTAGATTACTCTGAATAACCTTCATGGTGTCCCCAAGTTGGGCCTGCAGGTCAGGAGCGCCCTCTCTACTTGGCCGAGTAGGGACATTCGACATTACAGGAGAAACTGAAGTGGCAGAGCGCATTCTTGAGGACGATCCCAAGAAAGGAGATGTCATGACTAGTTCGGCCGGTGCATTTGATGGCTTTGTGGGCGACTCTTCTTCTTTCCTAGGAGACGGTTTGAATTTCTGGGACGACTTCCTCGGAGGTGGGCTCGGTGGTAATGGCGAAAGTCTTTTCTTCTTAGGCTTCTCCTTATTCTTCCCATCATCTTTTACCGTCGAGTTCGATGACGAAGATAATCCTGATTCCCGCAAGGATGAAAGACCATCACTAACCAAAGGTTTGGGCTCCAATGAATGACTTCCAGCTCGCCTCCGTGTAATCGGAGGTCTTGTGTGAGCTGGACTTGCTTGACCTAGTCGAGGGGTAGCAGGACCCATCACAGGTACCATAATCCCGGGTGATTGGGAAGACATGGAAGTCGGTGTTGTATCTCTGCTGTACGCACCGGGGCCTGGCGATTCCGAAAATCTTGTCGATGGACTTGCGCTGTAACCGCTACCACTGTATCGATGGTGGCTATTCCCACCAGAAAACCCTGGTGTTCCCGATATTTGGGGCGTTGGAGGCGGTAAATCATGGGTGGCCAATTTGTGTGGCACCCCAATGCGTGTGGAGCCAGTGTTATAATCGGATTTACCACGATATCGGTCCAGCTCGGGGATTATGGCAGGCGAATCCTTGGCTGAGGTTGAAGATGGCGGTTGCACCCGCGACATGTTTCTGGCAAAAATGTCATGGTAAGCCTCAACCGACCGTGAAGAGGTGTTGGCGCTTGGACGTCTGTCTGTGGAAGTTCGTTCAGTTGAGGGTTGTGAAGATTTCTTTGGTAGAGCAGTTTCCGTTGTTTCAGCTGACGACCGCGAAACCGCCGGAGTTTGTGCAATTGAAGATTGTTTTCTCCTCAAAACATTCCGAAGTGCTTTTTCCTTCGATACTGTTACTAGGTCTTCTCTCGCCGTTGCTTTAGGCGCCGGTCTTCTAAAGCCAAAAGTCGAGGCAGTAATCCCTCGGAGCCTTGGGTCTGGGGTGCTACTAGTATTGGGGGATGGAGCGCGTATCGATGGCCTTGGGACAGATGATGCATATGGTCTCGGTACTGGGATATGTCCCCTCCCCGGATCCGCTTGTAATGCGGTTTTCGAAGCATCCGTCTCTTTCTGTTCCGGCTTCGCTGAGCCCTGGTGATGTTGCAAATATGCGCCTAACCTTCTGCCTCTAACATTTTCTACCGGCCGAGTCGGCGGGTCGAATCCCGCCTTGTATGAAGCCATGTTGTGTATCCCTTCTCTCTTAAACTTGCATTCTTCGTCATGAAACGATATGCTGGGTGCCAATGCTATAAAATACTATTTCGATGTGTGCTCGACATGCCTCGCGAAAATGGAACTGGGGTATCAAGAGTATCTACTCAAAAGAAACTCTGCTCGATGTCAGCGTGCAATTGACATTGTCAGAAAGAGGGAAATCAAAGGATAGTATACATAAATAAGCGCTTACGTCTGCTAGTTGTCCGTGAGGACCAGATCTCTATAACAAAGGCAACACGGAAAAACAAAACACTCGAACATTACTTTCCGGGAAAAGCCCGGAATAAACAGCCACAGTATTCTGGAATAAAGTTTGGCAGCCGGAAAGTAGGGTGGTAGCCAAGAGCCTGAGCCGGGAAGTGCAAATATCCAATTCTTATGCGAACAGGCTGGAAGGAAATAAGAAGATCAGTGCCGCCAGGGCAGCCGTGAAACTTGTGCGACCAGGAACGAGAGCAAGCAGCGGAGGGACCAATGAATCGTACGACGACAGAGGGAGAGATTGCAGATCCGTGGAGTCGTGGAGTAAGATTGGGCTCTGGAAGGCACGGAAATCGCAGAGTTTAAGGATTGCTGGGTCCACGTCGATCGAAGACTAGGTTGGGTGTGGGGACTGGCAACGGCGTGGTTGCAGCGTCTCTGTCGACGGGGGAGGGGAGGGGGGGGGACGGAGGGGAGGGGAGTGTCGAGGATATGTAGTCGAGGTGTGTAGGGCAGGCCGGGTCGAGTTGGGCTGGAGGGCAGACGGCGCAAACTCAGCAGCTGCTGGCCGCCGGCCTCTCTATAAACGAAGTTGGGGGAGGGCGCTGGGCGATAGTGGATGGTGATTGTGATGGCGAGGTCGACGGGAGGCAGGCCCTGGATGGGCCCCTCGCAGCCCTGAGCCCATCACCTCCAGGGCTGGTGGTGAAGAGTCAGGACTCCGAGTGGGGCATGGCGATGGGGCCTGGGGGCCCGCGACACCACTCCGCCCATGGCCTGCGAGAAGGAATTGCTGGGTGGCGTATGATCCTCGCCCTCCTCAGCCGAATCCCCGTCGTCGCGGGCAGAGACAGAGGTGTCGCGGCGAGGGTGAAGGCCACGGGGGGCGACTGGTGACGGGCCCTGGTGCTGGGGATTGCGTGCGAGGGTCGAGGAGCTGCTGCTGCTGCATTGCGAGGGGATCCGCCAGGTCGAAGGTCGTCCAGCCAGGCCCTCGCCATGGCAGGCAGGAAAAGCAGGGCAGCGGGCAGCAGCCAGCAGCCAGCAGCCCGCAGCACGAAAGAGACGCGCACAATCGCTGCGCCGCCGGGGCCTGCAGGCCTCGCTGACTGCACGTCTTCCAACGCTGCCGCGGACAGGTCGCCCCAGACCCTATGGGACGAGGGCTGCGGGCGGGCTGGGCCATCATTCGCGGAGCGGTGAACGCAGCGAGGCAGAATGGGCGGAGACGTCGTCGTCGCCCTCGCTGGCCGACGTCAGGACGATGGAGGGGTTGGAGGCGGCACGCAGGGCTGCTAGACGCCGGGTCGCCATTCGTCGGCTACGTGCCCGCTGCAGAGTCTGGCCGGGCGCGCAGGCACGATGGCGCTTGTCGGTTCTTGGGGCTATTTTGGTTGATCGCCCAGCCCGCCGACAGAGTGGGCCCGGTGCATGGGATGGGGGCCCGCTGGAGCAACCTGGCCTCGACGATGCCCGCCGCGCGATCATGTGCCTGTCATTGGGTCCCCATCTAAATCTCTCCTCCACTCGCTCACCACAACTCCCGCGCCATGGCCGTCCCAAGAGTCAGCTTTCAGCATCCCCTCCCCAAAAGCCTGGAAGTCGGAAGGCAGTGGATGATCAATCCCCCAATATCATCTCCATCCATCCAGCCCGGTGGCATCCTCACTAGCGCTCATGGCGCCGCCGCTGCCTCGAGCCTCCGCCGAGACTGGCTTCGAACGGCCTCGTGCGGCCCGCATCGCATCGTACCATTAACCCGCCTCCGACCGTCTGTCCGGCAGTCCCTGAAATCCAGGGCATCCATCACAGTGACAGCGGCGGCTACGCCGAACTAACATCCCACCTTGTCCCCATTCCACCATGAATACGGAGCATGCCCCTCGAAATAAATGCATAAACCAGCCAGATGAAACGATTTCGGCCTTCTTCCCCGAAGCGGCGAAATGCGAAAATTCGTGATATGAGCTGGACAGCGCATTCTCGCCATTGGTCGAACCTCGACAATTTCGAGCCAATCAGCAGGATTGCCGCCTCCCCCTTCGCATTCCGGGCTGCAGGAAAGGGCCTCGATTCATCAGACCCTCACCTCGTCGTCCTCATTTTACACTCCAACACTTCCTCCCGTACCCCATACCGTCCTGTCTCTCCCTACCCGACGGAGGCTTCACCTGCACACCACCGCCCATCCGATACCCCTCATTACCTAAGCATCGCCTCCACACTCTCCCAGACATGAATGCTCTCCATCAACACAAATAACTGGTACTGGTGAGAACTGATTGCCCTACCAGGATGATCACTCACTGGGCGCTCTCTTTCCCAGGTTATCTCGCACCGAACCCCTTCCTCCACAAATTCCACACGATCAAAACCGTGGTAAAGTGCGGTTGTGGGATCAGGGTTACCAATCTCTCAAGAGAGAAACACAAGGGTCACGGTGAAAATCACCCACGGACATGTGGCGCCAACCTATAAAACAAGCGAGTTTCGACAACCTCAATCTCAACTGCCACAACCCCAGGAAAATAGATTGTAGCTATACGGCTCTCCCATTTCGCCCCAAGGTAAGCTGGGCAAAGGGTCAGCCTCACCCATGGTTTGGGGCTACCTTTTCTTCGTCTTCACGCCTGAAAGAAATGCCTCGTCGAAATGACATCTAATACAAAACGGTGTGGCGAGTGCAGTGCATTGCATCGCATCGCATCGCATCGCATCTGAGCTCCGCCACACACCGCGCCACACCCTTCACAAGACCAAGACCAAGACCAAGACCAAGTAAACCTTCTACGCCTCACCAACAACGCACAACAAAGCGCACGATGATGGATGATTACAGCAGTATTCAGCTTCACCAGGGACTGTGGGTTGAGGCCGTCTCGGCAAGATCTTTGCGAAATGGAGATGCAGGTCCCTACATCGAAGGCCTTATCGTTTCGGTAGGTAGGCGTCTCGGTGGGTACGCAAGTCTCGGGTATTGATACCCATCATTTGGCTGGGAGATAAGTACGAAGTGCCGGCATCTGAGTCAGGAATTTGTGGCGAGTGGGTGAGGCTGATTTTCTTCATGACAGGTCCTGTACCTCGTATCTAGGAGATACCCAACTTCCTACGGCTGAGAAGCCCTAGCCGTACATACCTCCCAACTCATTTTTCATCCATCATTTTCTATCACCGGAAATCGCGTCTCTTTAAAAATTATAATAAATGCCCACCTACTATCTATCTGACTCTAATCAACCCACTACGGAAATCCGGCTACCACTTCCTCCCCAGCGCTTAACCTCCACTACCACCACCACCACCTCCTCCTCCACCTCCATCTCAACCCACCACCAGTATCTCCACACACACCAATACCACCCCTATCCTCCCATCCTCTTCTCAAAGCGGGTAAAGTAAGCTCTGTAACACCTCCCACCTCCCACCTAAACCAAACAATCCAATAACATCCCCCCTCCCACCCCCCTAAAAAATACGCTTCTTCAATTGCCGGGTCGCAAACGATAACGTGACTTCGAAGTGGTTGCGAGAACCTTGTTCTTTTATCCTCCCCTCCCGCCTAAAAGAAAAGGGTGTGTGAGGAAGAGGTAGGCGAGCGGGGAGGGAGGGGGTATTGAAGATACTACACCCAACTAACCAACAAGATAAGCTAAGGTGAAAGAATATATCCACGCTCCTTACGCGCGGATGAATTACTTTCTACTCCAGCTCCAGCTCGGAGCTCGTATAAGAAACTGGAAAGTCAGCATTCAGCTCTTAATACCCACGTAGATAAGATATCCAACGAACGAGGGGAACCTATAAACTTCCTCCCCTCCCCTTTGCCTCTTTCTGCCTCTCTATTCTATCCTCTCCAACCACAGCTCCATCCATCCCCTATCTCTCCTTCCTTCCTCCAACCGATCTCTCCACCTCCCACCATTTCCTCCAACTAGTCGCCACAACCCATCCTCTCACCCAATCCCTCAATCCCATCCCACCCTTCAACCACTTCTCTCTCCCTCTCCCCCCATCAAAACCAACCCATCTCTCCACCCAAGGGGTTACTCAAGGAAAAAAAACGTACCCCCCCCCCCACCCCACTAGTCAACTGCAACCCACCTAATCCGTCCCCCTCAGATCCTCAAAACCCACTACCCCATAAACCTATAAGCTTCCAAACCTCCCATCCCACAATCCCATTCGTTAACAACCCCCAACCCACCCACCAACCACAACTACCTATCAACCCTTCCCCCGTCCCCCCATTCTAAAAACCGCCCACCACCCAATTATTTATCCACCATAAAAAACATTTTCAACGGATCCCAAACGAAACCAGAAACCATCTGTACCCCCATCCATCCCCGTTCCTTAACGCTCCAACCGGGAGGGAAACCTCAATTCCAATTCCAGATTTCCCCGGCAGCCCAGCCAGCCCCATCGTCCCGTCATCCGCGTTAAAGAGAAAAAAAAGGCACACACACACACGCACTCTGAAACAATGAAACTAACCCACTTACTTCCCTGTACGTCGATAGGTTAGTTAGTTACCAATGATAGATAAGAAGAAGGGAAAAGAAAGGGATCATTTGATGAGAATTATTATTTTGCATATTTACATGCATATATGCATGTATGTGCGAATGCATATATGTATGTATGTAAGGTAGCACGCAAGTAAGAAATCTAGATTAATGTGATCTGATCGACCGATCGATCAATCAGGATGATTTATTTCTACGACCTTACCTTACCTTACCTTACCTTGCCTATTAACATGAATGCTTGCTTGCTTACTTGATCTAAAATGGGTTTTCATCGGGTCTCGGAACGGGGTAGAAGCTAGGTAGGTATTGTGTAGGTAAGATGTTATAGGCAGGGGAAGGGAAGTTCCCGTCTGGGTTGAAGTAATGCACGACATCGTAATGCTATTTTATTAGTAGGTTATAAGATAATAGATAATAGCAAAGAAAATAATTTGTATTTCATATATATTTTGACCCCTCCTGCCTAGAAACGCCATATTCGCTACCTTTCTTCCTTCCTTGTCTCTGTAAATAGCAAGCAAAGGCAATTTTTTCTCTTAAATATACATTTCGCCCGCTCCATCCTTCACATCTCAAAAACATCCCATGTAAAACTTCCTCTCCTCTCTAATCGACTATCGAAGTAAATTCCCCTCCCCCCTCCCCCTAGCCCCCTAAGCAGCAGCAGCCGGCTTAGCAAATCTCTTTGCCCTCGCCTCCGCCTTCGCCTTCTCCACCGGATCATCCGTAACCTTAACCTGCTGCTTACTCTTTACCGGTTGTTGACCCTTCACCACCGGCACAGGAGGAACATTCCCACCCTTCTTCCCCGATTTCGGTCCCGTCTTCCTATCTGGCGTAGCCCTCTTCGCAGCTCTCCCACCCTGAGCTTCCTCATTAACCCTCTTCCCTTTCTTCTCACTTCTATCCGGAAGAGCAGAATCCAAGCCCGAAATAATCGTATCGGGAGCTTTCTTATCTAATCCGAATTTCTTGGCTCGTTCTAATTTCTTTTCTTCCTCTGAATCTTTGGGTTTTCCAGTTCCGAAGCGCTTGGCTCGTTGGGCCATTTTTTCGGCTTCTTTTTCAGCATCACTTTTTTGGAGGCCGATGCTGAAATCTTTAGGTGGTTCGACAGGTGCGGCTGCGGCGGTGGTTACTGTAGCAGATTTAGTTGTGTCTTTCGATTTAGCTGTGGTTTCGGCTGGTTTGGGCGCTTCGGTTCCTTTGGAGGTGGTTAAATTCTTTGTCTTGGATGGGTCGATGTCAATTTTTTGGCTGGGGACTGCGGTAGGGTTTGTGACGGGCCCGAGACCTCCTGCTGCTACGGCGGCTGGCTCAGTGGTTGGTTTGTTGTCGTCGTCGTCCCAATCAATTTCATCTTCGGCGGCTGCTGCTAAAGGGATGGTATCAGTAGGTGTGGAATCGTAAGGTGAGCTGGCGCATAGTTGGGCCTCAAACGTACCAGATGTAGATGCTTTCCCGGCAGTCTTCTTATCATCCTCCTCTAGTCTCGCGATGAGATCCGCTTTGTTGCCCGAAATGATGAGACCGCGCTCTACAAGGATCTTCTTGAGCTCAGGGACCTTGAGCGTACTATACTCGGCCATTTTGTCGAGTGTTGGAGTCGCAGATGGTGATTGATGGTTTTGGTGCTATTGGCGACGAGGATTGTGTTGTGTGAAGAGGATGAACGGAGGTTGGATGATGTTGATGATGTTGTTGAGCTCTCGAAATTCCGAGAACGCGAATACCAGGGTGGACGTGAGGACGGGGATCTCGGCAAGGCCACTTCGTATGTTTATGACTCAGCATGTTCCTTTCACCTTGAAGACAATGGCATTCTGAATTGGCAACAAGCCCGCACTCAATGAAATTATAGGGTTGCCCTCATCTTTGCATTTCCCACCTTACAGACGAACCATAGTTGAGAAGTGGTTAACATCCCGATATTCACGTTGAATATTGCTCAGTGAATTCTGTAAATGTAAGTATATAACTATATAGCTATACATCAAGACCCAGGCGTTCGAAAGGGAACTGCACAGGCTAATTTCGAACGTGGATGAGTAATTTCTATGGAAGGTAATGACAGCAGGAGTTAGATTCCACAGCTTTATCTCAACAGACTTCTTGTTTTATAGTTTTATAAGTAGATTGCGGGAAATGGAGATCTCTAGGCACTCTGTTTTCCTAAACTAGCGCGATTTAGTCTGGTAGGTTAGCAGCTCATACCGCACCGAATCCTGCCAATGTCGGCTCTATTGTGTAGCCCGGGAGTCTTAGAACACATATTCACTAAGAGCAATCCTCCGCTATCTGATATACTTTTGTCTCCGAGGGTAGTGGTTTAACAGGCCAAGAAGAACAATATCTCATCATCAAGTCCATTATTCTAGTCCAAACCACTTCTGAATTGCGAAGGATTAAGTCCTCAATTATACAACTACTCCTTCATCAATAACAAGACCGATAAGAGAGAACACAGGATGCCGATGAGGTACAAGAAACCTCGGCGGGACCGTGCTGAAATCCGTCTGCTAGAGATGTTGTCAGCCATTGACCCAACCAGACTCTACTTCCAGCCGCAACACACCACAATTGAAGACGTACCGAGATTTTGGTCTTTTCATATGCCTGGGGAGATCGCAAAGGCAATTTACCCATCGTTTTCGACAAACACACCTTCTCGGTAACTCGCGTTTAATGGTTGCTATTATGGAACCATGTGAGACTTATCGAGCATGCGGCGAAAGTAAAACACGAAAATCCACTCTTTAAAGTACCATTCATATGGGTCGACGCTATCTGTATCAATTAAAAGGGAATGGATTATTTTTAACTAGACGCACATATGTGGTACATCCAGCGAAAAGTCTAGTTAGTTTTTCGGACCAGGAATTGATCGCTCTACACGACTTCTTTAGAAGCAGTGGTTTAAACGGATGTGGGTAATTCAAGAATTTTTTTTGTCCAAATTGCAGGACAGTATGATTCGAATATACATTTTACCTTTCCAACCTATCTGCCTCTATTATTTGGCGAGACTCGCTTTTGAAACTCAACAGGAGTGTCTTACGCGGTCTCAGACAGCGGAGATGTTGCAGGGGATTAAGGAATACTTGTCTCTGATGGGAATAAAGATTAACTTCTTAACGAATCTTAACAATAAAGGCCCTCCTGGAATTTTCTTGGCCTTTCTCTAGATATATAGATATAGGCTCCCAAAGATCCAAGGGACAAGATCTATACATTTCCTGGAAAGTTTAAGAGCTTAGAGGCCGAAGGTTTTTCCAGTTCTTCTCCCGTCTCAATAAGCTCGATATAAACTCGATATCAACCACCTTATGATTGATTATGCGATCGAAGCAGAGGATGTCTACGCGAGCCTTGTAAAAGCTACAGTGCTAGACACTCAGTCCCTGAATATCATATGTGCTTGCCAAGCACCAACGAACTGGTCAGGCCCTTAGAAGCTATTCAGTCTTCTAACCCGCAACATGCATCGGATCGTCAATTTTATTGAGCCTCTGCCTCCCGTGCTGCATCAGCCACATTCTCAGATGATCTCAAGACACTGAAAGTCGCTGGAATTGCTCGTGGGCGTATCAAATATGTAATGGAACCTCCTCCGTGCACGCAGTTGAAGAGTGAACTAACTCTGTGCTAGTTAGTATCAGTGTTCATCGATCTACCCAATCATATGCAGCTGCTAGTAATTAATGCGTACACCCAACGAGATCATCCGGAGCTTTAAACTTAAAAGGACATCTTGATATATAGGATTATTTCAAATTCGAATCACCCTCAAGACTGCAATTACCTCGTGAGAACTAAACTATGGAACTCTCAAATATAAGCATGTTTTGTTCATTTGTGAGATTACCCTACGGATAATTCTTGAGTTGACAGCCTTTCCGTCCTTGAAATACCTGTGTCGGCCCTTGGCCGTGTCCTGAATTCCCCTCTAAGAAACCCCCGTAACGTTTATAATGGCCTAGAATGAGGACCGTCACCAGCAAAATATGGCCTGGTTATTCGAAGGGAGGACTTTGCACAGTGGTGGGATTTAAAGCAACATGCCAACCTAGGTTCTCGGGAAGAGATCACGCGGTTAAGAACTGGGAGAGGCAGAACATGAGATTAGAAGGTCAGCACTGGTCGAACCGCCCACAAAAGGGTCGGAGGTTAAAAAAAAAGCTAAAGCTTTTAATAATATTTAAAATTAAGCACGAAGCTTTATCTGCTCGAAGAAAACTATTTGAAGTACCAATTGGAACTTCATATACCCCTATCACCTCTTCCCTGGATCCTATCCAAACAACACGCGGGCTGCACGCATGGTCTCTAAGCAATAGTTATCTGTGCAGCCAAGTGGTTGCCGAGCCGCAGGCCATGGTGAAATCTATGCGTGATGCCTTTATGACAATTGCCTAACAATTGCCAGCGGAAGAGCTAGTCGAATCACGGCAAAAGTCATCTCCAGTTTTATATTGCGAATGACCAACCACAGCATAGTTATCATCCTCAAAGTAATCGGTGTAATATGTACTACCCGCCACATATATATGGCAGTGTTTATCAATATATCCAAGGGAGATATCGATCAACTTTCGTGATACAGGTGCAGGATCACCCTCGAATGCGTCGGGCTTGATGCAAGCGAAGACAACAGTCCCGCCCCTGATCATGTATGCCGCGTTACCAGTGGCAATGTTGATGCCGTTCCCGGCTTGGTCGCGAAGAGCAGCGGTTGCATCATCACACTCAGCGTGATTGAGCAAGTTCCCACAGCCACAGTACGTCGAAAAGATGCCTGCATCACTCCCCAAGCCCGAATGGGCGGGAGAGTCTATGGAGTACCGTGGTCGAAGCTTTGAGACATTCTTCGACTTCGTAACCAAAGTGGCCAGAGTGGCTTCGTTAGGAAGGCTCTCGGAGACCATTTTCCACTGATTGTCTCCAGTGGACACTTCGTGGACTTCAAAGCCGGATTCGTTGACACCAACACGGTAGTAACCGCCTAACAAAATCAATATATATAATGTATTATCAAAAATGAATGTTCAACGTACCTGTAAGGCCAGCTGGGAATGTGAAAGCTACAGCTGAGTTCGCTAGCAAAGCGGCAGAAAGGAACAATGGTAGAATCATAATGATAGCTTGGAAGGCGACGGTCTGAGAGTAGAATGGTAATTGAAGCGTTGATTCCCAAGGTCTTGAAAGAGATGTTGAAACTGCTGAAGAAAGACTGAAAACACAACGCGATTTCTTTTCTATGTACCTCATAATGTGAACTCGAGTACACAATTTCTTGCTCTTGATTATATTAAATACTTTGTATATTATCTGGCAACTATTTGCGATATTATGCTCGACTAAATCTGCGAAACTTTACAACCGAGCAAATAGCTGAGGTTGGTCAATGATTTGTATTTTAAGTGGCTTAGAATGCGATACTAACTACCCCACGATTGGTAAGAAAGTGACCTGATAAGTTGTCCCATTTCGATCCTAGATCCGGGTATCCTATCAGTTATCAGATGCGGATTAAATTCCCATCTCCTCATCCAATATCAAAAGATCAACATCGCAAAAAACCGAACAACGGAATCCTCGTATTCAACCGACCTCGAACGTTAATATTCCTATTACCTAAAAAGTAGGCTGAGAAGTTGTCCAATTGAAATTTGCTATATATAATAAAACTCCAAAACAAGTAATACCTGATACTATTCTGTAGCTGAGTAAGAATAAGTAACTAATCAAAACCTAGACTTAATTCCTAATAATTATGAAAGTGGAAACACTACAGCTTTTAAGCATCCAAAATTGCCTGACACAACTGCTGATTATATTTCTCGACTTACAATAAAGATTCTTACGTTCTGACTTCTTCTAAAAGAAGTCTCGAATTCGCGGACAAAGTTGTCCGATTCAGTTCCCCCCCAGGTCGGGTTTCGGATTAAATGACAAGGTGCTATCCCTTTCATAACAAGGTGCTATTCCTTACATATCAAGATGCTATCCCCCTAACTGCTACAAATCGCACTTCTATCTTTGTAGCTCGGAATGATTATAATTTTATAATATAAAAAATATTGATCTTTTCGCACATTACATAAGTACTTTGAGCCTCATTTTGGGTTTTTCTAGAAATCGAGCTTGAAAATAGCTGTTTTCGCTAACGGCAGTTAAAGGAATACGACCACGTGCTGCTATTCATTGGCTGTAAGTGAAAGAAATAGGATCCGATGGTGTTTCGGCTCTATCGGAAAACTGAGACTTTGTTAGCCGTGCCTGCAAGGTATAAAACATTTATATAAAGTAATAATTCACTCGTATAACTTCACCCGGCTTCTCGGATCTGTAATAGCCATAATCAATGGCTGAGTTGACGTTCTTAGGTGCGCGAATGCCACGGTGATTGATAATTTGGCCTTTTCAGTGGCCGTTCGAGGGATCTTGCTTACCGTTCGTTAAAGGTTTGATGCTAACCCTTTTTACAATGTGTTCTTCTCTCTCTAGGCCTCTCCATACTCGTCCTATTTCCATTAGGCTTCCTTGCAGTCAACCATCTGCAAGCGCTTCCACAACGTTTTCCTCCCACCACATGCCATCCCTGGAGGGTATGAGCCTTCTCCACACCACCCCCCGAGTTCATCCACTGATCGCCATTCCCCATCTGCAACTCCTTCTCGAAGTAAAATAATCCCCTCAACAACAGAAGTTCCTGCATAGGAAACCGTCATCCGTCCTCCTGTGGTAGGTTGTCGGGCTCGGGAAAACGGTGCCTAACCACCTGTGGATGTAAACACGTGTATAGCGTGGGCAAAGCACGTCGTGTTTTGTGTGAGGTATGCAAGATTAAGTGTTTGCTCTCTTTTGGAACGGGTGGTAGATGGAGAGGTTGCGGAGATTTTTGGAAGGGGAAGAGGTCGGTTGGCATTGCATATGTATCGGGCAGAGTATTATTCAATAGTCATTTGGGGTAGTTTACTACTTAAGGTGCTTCGATTTTTTGTTGTCTTTGAGGTGGCGATTTGAGCCTGATGAGTAGTTGATGTGGCTGTAACATCAATGCCAATTTATTCGTGGGCAAATTTACTAGTGAAGTTGGATGAAAAATGAAATCAATCCGATATTCCCCATTGGTGAGCCTCTGGGGAGGATCATTATATTATATTCTTTCTGTGGCTCATAGTAGATCCTCTTACTACCCTTTCAATTACATTTTTGCGTTTCTTGAAACTCAATAATTGACCTTATGCTTTTAATCTGTGATTTTAGCCCACTATCAACGATCTTTGTCGGATTTCCTGGGACTTTTGTTTTGGCTTTACCAACTTTCGTCGATTTTTGAAATTTCGGTTCAAATCCATTAACTTACATCAGATCTGCTTGAAACTTTGATTTGAATTTTCTTACTATCATTGAGCCTTCTTGATCTCCTGGCCTGACCTCCCGTTTTGGCTTCGGTATAGAGGAGACTTTCTTCAAAGATGTCTCTAACCTTCTTTTCGGAACCTCAGTCTTCATTATAATACCGTTTCCCTTCGCTAGACTTGCCGTAGGTAAAGGATCGGTCTTCGTTAAATTTAAGTTTCTTGGTAGCGCAATTTCTTCCTCTCCACCTATGCCCTTCTTACCAACTACCGGCCCAGATGCAACTTTCTTCCTTTCAGCCACCTTCCATGTAATCGTCTCGTCATCAACTCCTGAATCTTTAAACAAAACTTTCTTCTTCCTCCCCATCTTCCGCCACCTCTTTATTACCCCTCTCTTAATATTCCCCTATTTCTCAACCGCTTAACCCGTCTCTTTCTTTCCGAGTTCCTTCACATCCTTCTTCGTTTCAACCTGCACTTCAGTTGTTTGCTCCATCCCCCCCCCCCCTTTCCTCTTCTCAGCCTTCCCAATCTCAACCTCATCACCACCAGCATCAATCTAACCATCATCACTATCCCCATCCTCCACTCCACCTTCTGCATCTCCTCTCAACCCCCCAGCCCCCCACCAAACCACTACCCCATCCTAATCCTAATCCTTCCCCCTCCCGCCCCCTCAAATATCTTCCTCCTCACAAACACTTTTCCCCCCTCTTTCTTCCCACCTCAAATCTTTCTCCCAGATTGACTTATCAGCACATCCTTTACATTTTTTGCATAGCGGCTGGGACCTTCATTATCATGGCAAAATCAGAGGACAGATGTACTTTCGTTGATTTAGGGGTGGGCATGGTATGGTATTTTTATTGTCCGTGGCGCATCCGCCTGCCTCCACACCCGTCTTCCACGTTAAGCATGGGTTGTTTGTCATTAGATACATAGATTGAGTCCATGTCGATCACTTACTTATGACCTATCCTACTAAGCATTGTCTTCTTCCTCTGTTCCTTTATTCGCACGGGTTCCGCCCGCAGGCCTACTATGTTCATACTTACTGATGTCCGAGCGCTTCGATATAAAGTACTAGGTCATCTCTTTCTTTTCCTTCTGGTAACGTTATTGCGCTTGCTATCTAGTTCTCTTAGGTTTATCTACACGCACTGAAGTGGGAGTACTTCCTTCTAGCCATAGAACTATAGGTCACCTGCAGTAGATACTTGCTATCATATAGCACTGTATGCCCTTAGTTTCGTCTGCTCAATTTAGGGCTAGGTGTTGGTTATAAATTTAATAGGAACTAGAAATCTTCAATTTCAGAATAGAATTCAATTGTCCCCTACGCTTGGGAGATAGTAATTCTCCTCTAATATTAATAGATTCGAAATGCGTGATATCCTATTCTCTTGCTGCAATTCTCTAATCTATAGCCCCAGCGACTGGAACCTTTCGAACAGGTTTTTTGTGATTGAATTGAAAGGGAAGTTAAGTTTTACTGTAAAGGTGCTGTAAAGGTGATGTGCTCGTGTTGGGGGATAGAGTTGGGGGAAGAGATGTTATTATTTTGTTATGGAATGTAAGAATAGAGGTTGTTGTCGTGTTAGCATGGGATTTAGGGTAGAGAGGATATCTAAGAAATCTCTCATTTTAGCTCGATAGTTGACTCAGAGAAATGTTTTAAGGGAAAAGGGTGAGGGTGATCTGGGTGTGTCTGAGAATCAGCGATTGTGTCAATGGTGAAGTATAAGTGGTCTTTCCCACAAGATCTGATATCAGTTACGAATATAGTGCTATAAGTGTTGCAAACATATAATATCACTATATGAAAATTGACAAGCAAAGATGAGAAATAAAAAGGATTTAGTGAAAACCTCGCTCCGACAGTCCCTCCTTTCTCATTTGGCCTTGAACCTGTGTCATGAGATCAAGAAGTAGTAATGATGAAACCAAAGTATTAACATCCTGTGTTTTATATGATAGAGGAAAAGTAAGGTAAAGTAGAGAAGAAGTTTTATTAAAAACATGCAAACTTTGCCTAAGATTATTATTAAAGTCTAAAAAATTATATATCCAATAAAATTCGTCGTGTATTCAAGTCTGTGCTATAAGAGACGAAGAAGGAATTAAGGCAAGTTATTTCAAAACAGAGAATTTTTATACGACTATAAGCAAAACCATAATGTATTTTTAGACAGATTTTATTAGTACTAACTCACAGTTTAAGTTGCTATATTTTCCAAGTCTAGTAGATGGGCAAAGCTTTCCGCCAAATTGAAACCACTATCCTTTCATCCAGCACACATCTTGTCTAACCTCTACCTCCAGCAATCCCCCAAATCACCTCCCTCCGGAATTTCCTCACAGCAAACCTCCCTTCTTTCGAAAACCTAATCCCCTTTTGCAACAGGAAAATCCACCGGCTTCAACTCCCTAAGAATAAACAATCAAAACCGTTTTTTCATACTGCCAATCCATTTCCTCCCCCTTTTCCTCCGTTTCCTCATCTAAATCCATATCCCCAGTCTCTAGCCACAACCTCTCAATCCCCTCTCGAATCCTCTCTATCGCACTCATAAGCATGATTTGATGTCTCATCACCTCTCTTCCATCCGGGATTACGTGAAGGGTCTGTGGAGGTCTGGGATTGAATCTTAAATTTTCATTTTGTCGCGAGTGAGATTGGAATAGATCTGGTTGACTGAAACGATTATTGGTATTGTTGTAAGTTTCTGATACAGCTCTTCTGCTAGGAAGACTATTTCTTCCTGGTTTGAAAGTCTGGTAGGGAGATTGATGTTTAGCTACAAACGGATGGTTGCTGGGAGGGATATCATTCTGGAAGTTGTGTCGTCGATTTCTGGAGGTCTTCCATGGAACATGCCCGCTGTGAGGATAGTTTCTGACAGGTAAATGGCCGGGGGAATAGTTCTCGGTTGCTGATGTTGTTCTTGGGCCACGTTCCAGCTGTCTATTTATGGACATGCTTGCAGTTGTAAATTGCTAGGAATGCAGCGAAGGTAGCCCCGATTAGGCTCGTTGCTGGAAAATATGACGACACCCCCAAATTTGAGCGCAAGAAGTGGGATCAAGATTCAACTCGAATGCTCCAGTCGTACAAAGCGGCGTCCAGACAACAAAGACCGCAGAGTTATAATCCGCTCTTCCTACACTTGTCTAGATAGAAAGAAGTGACGTGAGGATTAGGGATACAATAATGGATTGCGCATAAAGTTCTGTTTAAATTCTCTTCCGTTCTCTCGAAGAATAATCTAGATAAAAGGTGAAATAAGTTCTCAACCGGTTTCCTGGTTCCATCCCCAGGCTTTAAGAAGGTGCTTGACTCGATAATCCGTGGCCCACCCTAGATCATTCTCAACAGCACGGAGAAGGTCCAAGACAACACGCCGTTCCCTAGTCTCCGTCAAGCATTGGCCGGCAACATAGAGCGGTTGTACTTGATGGATCCTCACACTCCCCTCAGGTCTAGCTAAGGCAATACCGCAAATCTCGTGGGTGTGATAACGGACCTCTTTTTCTATAGAACGGTAAGAATGAAGGCGATCTGATAGTGTTGACCGGCGTGCCGTGGATTCATGTGGTCTATTTATCAGAAGTATAGTCCGAGCCATGTGGTACGATTGCATTGTAGATGAACACATAGGGAGACTGTACCATATCTCGGAAAATATCGCCCTGGGCGAATCATATGGAACACTTCGGTCGGTAATAGGAGGTAGACGAGCACAAGGTTTGAATGTGGCAGGTAGTCCCTGGTGCCAGACTTCGAGCTCTTTCTCCAGCTCTTTCCACCTCTCTAATAATAGCATTTGGTTGATGCCAATGAGGCCATTGGGACTCGATTGATCTTGGGGATACACATTGTCGACGGAATCCCCTGAGGCAAGATAGTTGATAATCTTTGACATGAGCCAAATCAGCGCATTTGAGATCATATCCTCTTTCATGGCAACTTGCTCGGGGTACTGGAAATCCTCGGTATTGCTAGGCATCACAAATCCTTGATCATCAAGTTGAAGTCCAGCAGCTCTCCAAAGGCCAACATCATCTGTGTTTAAACGAGTTTGGCTTTCATTGATGACTACCAGGAATCAGCTTCGTCAATAATCATACACAATATACTCACATGCTGCCAAGAAATCCTGTCTTGCAAAATTCCAAAAGGTTGCGCGCCGAGCTCTCGAGGGCTTTATCCTCTGAGAGACTGCTCCAGGGCTGGTGGGTGACTGTACTGGCATCATTCCTTCCTTCTCGGCAAGATCAAATAAGGATTTCGTTCCACTGAGATGTCGTGCCCAGGCAGAGTTAGCGTTGTCCAAGAATTCATATACGCATAGAATGGCAGCGGCGGCAAGAGTTTCATCCGGATTGCTGGTACCCCCGGCGCGGGACTGGCGCCTTGTTTTTTGCCCCGAATTTCGGGAAGCGCTGGATCGAGTGCTGCTTTGGGGGCTCAAGGACTCCTCGACACTCATCATCGGTGGTACAGAGGGCTCGGAGCCAGAATGCGACAGTTCTTCCATCAATAGCGAAATAGCTTTGTCGTAGTATTTTGCGCCAACATATGCCCAATCTACCGTCTCTGGATGAGGGACAACTTCCATATCCGCTTGCTTCCCAACAATTCCACCAATAACAGCCTTTTTCCCTCGCACACGACCAAGTTGCTTCGCAGCATACGCACATGCTGAATACCGAAGGAGCGGGTTCGTCATAGCTTGGACAGGGAGGTGGTGTGCGAAATAGCAACCTAGATCAAACAGGTCCATCCATTGACCAGCTGTTTCGCTGAAATGTCGCAAGAGGAAGGCTACCTCATGCTCTGAGACTGGAGCAGGTCCTTCATCATAGGATAGAACACTTTCCGGAGAGCTCACCAAAGTAGGGTCGATTGCTGGCAACGCCATACCCATAGACCCATCGTTTGCGACCGGATTCAGTATGAAGTTGAGGTTGTTTGACCCATGCGAGGATACATTGCCCTCGTTTGGCGAGTTCGCAGGAAGTGAGAGCGGTCGTATGTACTGGTAATTGCTTGTCGCGGCGGCCGAAAGTGCTTCCAATCCAGGCGCTTGCTCATACGAACCATTGAAAAAGCTCTCTGCTGGTCTCTCCTCTATCTGCGCTACGACCATAGTGGATGATGGGGGTGGAAATTCGGGTTCGGGGGTAGCCTCCATGTTGTACGGATCCGTTATATTCAGGAAAGTTACTGCACACCGGTTTAATAACGTATGCTTGGGGGGACCGAGTATTGAGATAAGAGGCCGTATTTACCCTGTTTGGGGACATCCACCCATATGTTCTCCTCGTTGAAGGTGTTCTTATACGCATAGAAGCCGCCCAGCTTGCCCTGGCCCTCATCTCCAAGTCCACCCCCATTCATCGACGCATTCTGCTGGTGACGGAACACAACGCCATCGCTTGGATGGCACTCTCGCGACCCTTTGCGACATTGGCCGCAGATAGGTTTCGTCTCATCACATTTAAGTTTCCGATGGCGACAAGTCTGGCTATAGCGGTCAGACCAGAAGTTAGCTGGTGTACCATGTTGAGGCTGGGGAGCGGTGGAGAGGACCTACCAGCCAGTTCGAGACCTCATTGCCTCTGTATCATCTTCTCGGGTATTGCACTGGCATCGTAGGAGGTTTGCACGAGTCGGTCATGGCGTGGGCAGACTATTGGGGGTAAAGTGAACAGAACGAGACCATACGACCAGCCTGGATCCATTCCCGGTCGAGCGCGGTTCGCTGGCGGCGAAGACGGGCAGAATGCCGAGAGGGGCTAGCGAGGCGCTAATTGCCGACTAAGGGGCAGGCGAGTAGGTGCAGCCAGTCGAAGTATAATTGGATTGGAGATCGATTTCATTCAGCGCCCAAGAGAATGTCGAAATCTTTTCCAGTCTTGTGATAATGGGGAAATGCTTAAACTCAATATTTTTTGGACTTGGCATCTAACAACCACTTGGATTTCTTTGCCCTTTTAATGTCGTAAGTATTTAGGGCATGGGAGAGGTTGAAGGTCCTACATTAAATTATCTTATTTAGGATATTTTAAACATGTGGCTGTCCTGCTTTGGGTATTCTTCAAGATGGGGAGTCTTCCCTTGTACTAAGTGTTATGTGTTGAGTCCCGGGGGGTTCGAAGCCTCTCTTTCTCTCATGGTAAGACGATGAGTTCGTCTTGATGCTGATCGATGCGTAGGAGAACCTTTATCACTACCCCTTCTGAATAAAGCTAAATCACCAAGTTCTGCTAGATGCAACCAATTAATCTTTTTGAGGGCTCCTATTAATAATGGGAAAATATCGAGCAGTTCAATTCAATTGCTTAAAATGTTATATCTGAGGCTTCTATTGCAAGTTAGGTGGTAAAATTCTCGATAGGAGACCCGCGCAATAGCTTGCCTACAAGTGATACTATCTCTGCTGCCTTTTGGTAATAGCGATCACTAGCAACACACTCTCATAGGTCGGAATTCCGTTAAGAGGGTTGTAGAAGTATTGCGGATTAAAGCTTGGTTTACATAGAAATAAGTGATGCAACAACGACATTTGGTAAATATAATTCTAGTCTAGGAATTAAAGACTTTTAAGTGCTTGACGGTCGTGATAAATACCTCTACATATCTGTCCTAATTTTTGGTTGCTAAGAATAGCCTAGAAAACTAGCTTTTAGCCTAACTTTAATATTAGTGCTTCTCGGAAAATATCCACTTTGCTGGTAGGATAATAGGACTCAGGTTTGGGCTGCTCTTGAGAACCTGGAAGAGGAGAGACCGTAAAAGGCCGCATTGGGACCGCTGTTCCTTCACTCCACTACTCCAGAAGAAGAACGTTGCGATATCTTGCTTATGAGTGAACATTCATGGTTGGAGGCAAAAAGGGGGTGTTGACTAATTGGTCCTAGGACGGCTAGCACAATACCTTCATTCAACCTCCTCCTAAGGCTTCCTAAGTACCCCATGAATGAATCGCCACCCCGGGAGACAGAATACCTACCATCCTCTTGAACAATTTGATACCAACGGGGAGGTGCCGCCAGCTCAGGTGCGAAGCTTGCAGGTAGGCCAAGACCTGACTGTGGCCGCATGTCAATATACCAGGATACGACGATCTATCATAAATGCCAATTCCCGGAGCAAAATTATCACGCTCTGGAAGTCCGCGATGAGGCACTTGCATCGCGAGAAATATCCTCCGGCGATGTTCTTCGAATACAGCTGCCAATCTGAGTAGCTTGGTACCCAACTTTATCCTCAACTTTCCACCAATTCTCAGTCAAGTTGTTCTGTAATCTGTTCGCCAAGTCGGACTAAGGCATACCAAGCAATACAAGGATATCATCCGGCACATTCTATTGGTACCTTGTCCTGACAGCAGATGCTTACTTTCCTTATCCTCTTGGCTCCTTCTACCTTTGGGTGTGATATATAACCAGCAAATCTTGGCCGAGGGGTCAGGATTCTGAATAGGCCACTTTATAGTGATACGACATCAATTTCATTACTTGAACATGGATTTTGCTCATGCTATTCCCTCATTCCATCATTATTTTGACCCGCATTTCGATTCCCGGAGCATAAAGTGGGAGGAGTAAAGTTATTCTCTGGTTGGAGGAACAGTATAAAAGGTAGATCAACGCCCAGTGTTGCACAATTTATTTTCTTCACCCTTCTCATTTTCCATCGAGGCCCAAGTCGCAAAAGATCACGATGAGGCTCTTTTCAAACTTATCTATCCTTGGCGCAGCTATTATTCCCTTTGTCTATGGGTTTCCAGCTAAGGAAGTAACCGTCGTCCAGCGGGGTTCAGGACACCATGATCATCACCTACCTCTAGTTCAATCTGTGCGTCATCCAAGATTTGGAGTTCCATTTCACAACTAGGAGATTTCAATCAGTTGAATACTAACACTCGTAGGCTGAACTTCGTCGCCTTCTCAAGAAGTCGGCATTGCTAAAGAAGGCAAAAATACTTGAAGGCTTTGCATATGCAACCCCTGAGAGGAACCGTCTCATCGGAACTCCAGGCCATAATGCAACTATTAATTGGATCAAAAAGACCATCGAAAAGTTTCCAGATTATTATACAGTCTCTCTCCAACCGTGGGACTTGTCACTCGGGGCTACTGCAAACTTGACTGTTGGCGGAACCGCGTTAGAAGTATTTGCTGTCGGTTTAGCGCCTGCTGGAAACGTTTCCGGACCTTTAATCTTCGTGCCAAATTTGGGTTGTGAAGCTGTCAGTATCTGAGTATGGTGCTCCTTTGATAGCTTATTAATATATCTAGGCCGACTTTTCAAGCGTTACGGCTGGTTCAATATTCATTGTGGAACGCGGAACCTGCCAATCTGCGGTCAAAAATGCCCTTGGATCAACCGCCGGCGCAATAGGAATGATTGTTTATAACAATGTTGAGGGAAATCTCGATGGGTATTCTCTTCAACGAATCACAACACCTGAAGGAACATACATCCCAACCGGAGGGATCTCCCAAGCTGATGGCAAAGCCCTGGTCGCAAGACTCGCAGCAGGAGAGACTCTAACCGCAGCTCTAGCAACAACAGTCTTCACTACAACAACCTACAATGTAATTGCAGAGACAATTGCAGGAGACCACAATAATGTGATTTTCATGTCTGGTCATTCGGACTCTGTAGCCGCTGGGCCAGGAATCAACGACAACGGCTCAGGAACTAACTCTCTCCTCGAGATCGCCATTCAATTAACCAACTTCAGCGTCAAGAATGCTGTACGATTTGGTTGGTGGTCTGGAGAGGAGGAGGGACTTCTCGGAGCTACCGTTTATGTTAGCCGTGCATCGCAACTGGAATTGAACAAAATCCGCTTGATGCTTGATTTTGATATGATGGCTTCTCCCAATTTCGCATATCAAATTTACGATGGAGATGGATCGTCGTATGGGGAATCAGGAGCACCAGGATCAGGAGAGGCCGAACATGAATTCGAACGCTATTTTTCCAAGATTGCTGGACTAAACTACACCAGTATTGAATTCGATGGTCGTTCAGATTATGGGCCTTTCCTTGAGGCTGGTGTTCCAACTGGAGGAATTGCTTGTGGTGCGGAGGGGATCAAAACTGTTCAGGAAGCCGAAATGTTTGGTGGAACGGCGGGAGTCGCGTATGATGTTTGCTATCATTCTGCTTGCGATAACTCGACAAATCTGAATATGGAGGCTTGGATTGAGATGACAAAGGCGATAGCGCATATGACAGCTACCTTTGCCAGGAGCTTCGAATTGCTGCCCGCCCCTAACAGTACTGCAGTTGCGAGGAGACAGCCTAAAATAGATTGGAAGAGGACTAAGGGCATTTAAAGATTATAAGAAGGAAATTAAGTGGTAGATTTATTTATATTGTAATTAATATCCTTATGATAATTACTTTTGAAGTATTAGTCTAATCTGTGTTCTTTGGCTGTTGAGTAGTATACTAACTTTGTTGTGCAAGTTGAGTAGGGACTAAAACTCCATTATACGCAATGAACAAGTTGACTTTTCACAACTTTGAATACATCAGCCAGATTTGTATTTGCTGTTAGTAACTTATAAGCTCACTCCATGAAAATCGTTTCATATCTCTTCACACTCGAATAAATAGGTATACATTGAAGTGTAACAAAAACCTAGTTGATCCTAGCGTTTATTATCACTGCTAGCAATTGAAATTCCTTGTTAGTCTTATAAAAATAAGACATTTAGTAACACAGGTATAAAAATTTACTTCCTAAAAAAGAAAACACTAAATTTACTATCAAACCTCTCTCGTCTCTTTAATACTGGGCTGGTATTAAAAGGTGTAGTAGTTGGTCTTCAGCCTAGAATAGTTCAGCCAACTCATTCAGTAAGTCGAGTCTTCAATTATTAAGACGTTAAGCTGTCGGTAATACTTTCACTCGATGACAAGCGATTGTTTCAACCGTGAACAAAGTGTTATCAGCCTCTGATAGTTCCATATACCTAAGAACTTTATCACAGGTGCCGTATAGCGAATAAAGAGCAAGATCATGTGATAAACTAGAAAAGAAGAGGTAGATGTTCGAAATCTAAAAGCACCCTTTTCCCGTCTATAGCATTCCAAAGCTGGGCTCATAAATTCCGTTTTACTGATAGCCCGTTTGTTGATTTTTTATGAATTTGTTTTAGTGTATAATGAAATCGAACAGACTCTGCAAGATGTGTTCTTCTTAACCCCATTCGGGAAATGGAAAATAAACTCCCGGTTTTCCAACATGAGCGCTAGTCTTTCCATTTTCTCCCTGGCTTTAAACCGGTTGCTTCCCTGCTCAGAAGGTAAATTATCTTAAGATATCCAGAGGGCCAATTTCTCGTTCTGTGCTATGAATACAGTTGTTGACTCCTTGAGAAGATAGTATATTGAGATTGCACATAAACCCATGTGGGATTTCTTTGCTTTTATACCATTCGCAAACAACTTTGTTCTATAATCAATATATTTAGAGGTAACGAGATTATTCTAACCTATTGCCAAATAATTCTCTATTTGTGAACTTTGTTGCTTTACTATATTAGTAATTAGGCACTACTATATTCTCTTTCAAAACGAAATATCAATAGAACTCAAAAGATCCACGAATTTACGAAGCGCGTCTTCGTCATAATGCAGGGCGATCCGTGCTACATACCATGGTCGCAGCGCATCCCTGGAACCCTGCCTCTTAAAGGGGGTTTATAGTTTTAGTTTTAGATATACGTAAGTAATATCGTTCTCTTTCGACTCGAAGAAAGCATCTAGACTTTCCTCTCATATTTGCAAAGCCTTCACCTTTCCAGACAAGAATGAGACAACAAAGAAAGCTTATGAGTCTCTTGACGTTTCTAAATTAATGGTATCTAAATCAGGTAATCCACTACTATAGGAACCTTGTGTGGCGGTTGCTTATAGAGAGATATTTAAAGTAGGGTCGTCAGACAAATAGGCTCATGTATTAGGCTAACTATAGAATACAATTCCATATTCTTCTAATACAGTATTAGGTGGTTTAAGAGCTTCTCCTTAAAATATGCCTTTGAAGGATGAGATTAAAGGAGCCGTGTTGAACTTAGGATAAGCTCTTGGCCTGCCGTAATGAAGTTATGAAGAGTGTTCGGATGTTTCATTCGGTACTAGCATAATTGCAAAAATATAACAACGATCTTCTTGAGTCTACGACGAGCAGTCTTACGTGGATGAGCTGCCAGAAGATTACTTCGAAAAGGGGAGAACGGTCTGAAAAAGAAACCCTTTAGTTATTAGTCACCGCCCGTCCATTGGCGTTGCTATGTTGCTACGATTTGGTGAATAGACCAAATTCATGAATTGGTTATAACAGACTCTCAAGAAGTACAATTTTCGCCGAGATGGAAATGCCCCACTATCCGGTAGACTCACTAGCTTAACCTCTCCTAGTATAAAAAGCGTTAGAACGCCAAGGAGGTTTAAGTATCGCTAGTATTATTACAGATATTGAAAGTTTTAAGAATCCCTTGTTTAAAAGAGCTAGAGCGGCAAGTAACTAGGAGGGTATACTGTTACCATAGTACAGAAAAGGTAAATATTTCTGAATAAGGGCATCCTCTCAACCAACCACCTCTGTGGGCCAGTGGTATCACCTACCATTTCCGCATCATCGGGTCGCCTGCGGGGGTCCCTTTGACATGGCCAAATGCCTGGACTGGCCAATTCCCCACCCTGGTGCGAGGCTTCCATTTTTGCAATTTTTTTTCTATGCGGAGAGGTGATCTATGCATTTGGGGGCTCTTTTTTGCCCCTTTAGCAGGCCAGCCTCGGCTAACAATATCGCGACGGAAAAATAGCGATGAGCATCGATAGATTTCCACTATTGTGATTTAACTTAGTAAACTTCCCTAGTGGTTATCCTTTGTTTTCGTCTGGAATGGAAAAATTCCGATGGAATAGCACCCAGCATTTTAGACATAGCTCGTTGAACATTGTACGTCGCGTAATCCGTACAGAACCCAGTATATGCATTACTTTCTTGAGCAAGCTTATATTCTCAACGAGGTACTCATAAGGACATTGAAGCTAAGAGAGCGGAGCTTCCGAACATCTGGCAGTACGCAACTGTCGATGCCGCACGTGAGCTGGGTGTTTCTCCTTGAAACCTCAAAGGTGATTCTCAAAGCGAGCTGAGCAAGTCGACAGCCGCTAAGCATTTTCTTTCGCACTTTCGAACTTCGCAACCTTCAGTTCGGAAAATCAGCTAGGTCTTCCCACAGGTATCGCACGCAGCAATTCACAAATTGCATCCGCATCATGGCCCGCTACCATTCCCGTATCAAGCAGATCGAAAAACAAGCCAAAAGCGAGGGTTGGACCAGCGAAGAGGTCATTAGTCTTTATAACGAAGCCCAGAATACCGCTATTAGCAGTATTCCACGCGCAAGAGTTAGCTCTAAGCTCTTCCTCGCTGAATCTATCTTATGGTCTGATCTATGTAAGTCTGCGCGTATCTTTTGCTTGTTCCTTCACAAAGATCAAGAAATTGACTAATATTGGTTTGATAGTCTTTAAATCAAGTGGTTACGAATTTCTTGGCGGTCGAGATCCTCTCCACGAAGAATTTAACGAAGTAAAACTAGAGCTAGATCAAGTGAAGGAAGAGCTCAGGTGCTCACTGAGACGAATTGCCATTCTCGAAGAGTTGAATAAAGCATCGGATCCTAGGTCGAAGGAGGAAAAGAAGTTGGAGCTCCAGGAAACCCGTATGGTAAGTCTTGGGGTGATATGCGACTCACCAGAGCTGTGAATTTTTACGCTGCAAGGCTACGCCCTGCCTACGATGAGAAAGAACCCGTAGCCGATTCTAGTCTAAGGGCTTAATTGTCTCAGCTTTATCTGCGTAAATTTTGGGACATTCAGCATTTGATATTCTCCCAAATGGATACCTTGCAAATTGGGGACTTGGGCATTAGATGATCTGGAGGAATGGACTTTTTCTGCTAAACGACATCGAGTGTTCGATTCTCCAAAGTTGAATCATCCAATGAATCATATTTACAATTTTGGACGTGGTTAACTAGTGTTCCTAGATCGAGGGCTTACCTTCTTCCGTCTGCTGCAACCGAAACCTACACCACTCAATATTACTTGCACTACCTAACCTTTTCTTAGGCCAATTTCGAAAAGGCTTTACAACGCCAGGTAATTGAGCTCGCCGGAACCAAGAGGAGATTGAAGTATTTCGAAGATGAATTGACAATTCAGGCGGAGATAAACGACAATGCCACAGAGGAAGTCGTCAAATACGGAAAAGCTCGACATAACAAGGTCGCAGACGACTTCGAGACAACAGAACTCAAGACGGAACAAGACCCAGTCCCAACGATGCCAACCAAAAATAACCAGGTAGAATCCACGGCCTCTAGCCAAAGTTGTGACATTAAGAAGCAACCTGGCGAAAACTTAAAATTGATCGAAATGTATGTAGACCGTGCTCGATTATTCACTTATTAAGCATAGAGACTAACATTTAGGAGTTTAAAAGAGAATCTTTTGGCTGAGATGTGATACAAGAGAGTACTTAACACCAATACTCAAATGGAGGAAGAGCATGCAAAGTTCAAAAAAGCTAATCAAGACTATATCAATAACCTCCTCTTACTCTACCACGCGGCTAAGTCTGAGGTCAACCTCCTCAAGCGCCAAAGTTCCATCGATAAATTAAATAAGAACCATATCGTAGCTAACTCCACTCGATATGGGTATCCACCTAAAGATTACATACCAACTAAGTCCTCTACATTGTCAGGAAATAGGAAACGAAAACTCCTACCGGAAGATGATAACGGCAAGGAAGCCAAGGCGACACGACTTGAATAGGATTTTGATCGCACTCGGGTTTCCTTTAGGTTGGATTTTGAGTATGGAGTAAAAAGAATTCGTGAGGATCAAGTGGACTTGTAGGGGTTAAGCAGGAGAGGATTGTAGGAATAATCTTTAGCTCCGTCGAGGAATCTTTCGGGGAGCAGACTTGATACCTAAAATGATCCCCAGATTATAAGAATAAACATAAATCTTCTCCAGTTCCCTGAATGGTGTTGCTCATGATGTTTCCTATTGGCCTAAAGTTTGCCATCTCGAAATATCCCTTTTATATCCCTCTAAATCAAAGAAGAAATACCTTGCTATGAATATAGCCCTACGAAAACTACTAAGAAACATTATTTCATTGGTAGTATTACTATTTAAAGAGATTTAATAATAATGTTAGACTTTGGAAGAAAGGTAAATAAATGGTCATTTAATAGTTCCTCTCTTAATATAATAAATATTAATAGAAATAACTAAACCAGTTTAAGAAAAAGTGAGAGAAAAAATTAAATATTCGGCAGGCTAAATATTCTCCACATAGTGGAAATATTCTTCCCGGGGGCTTAAGAATTCTACCATACAAGTAAAAATACTCCATGTTTCCGCTAAGTCCAAGCAATACCGACTTAATAGGTTGTTCCTAGTAAACTCTACTGACGTAGTTACAACATAAACTTAAAGAAAAATGTTTATATCGTGGAAAATCAAACTAGACCGTGTATCCTCCACTAAAGGACTCGTTTCACGAGCAATCTATAATCTCCCCACAATGTCGTAGAGATTACTAAGCCGAAGCGGAAGACAGCTAGAGGACCAACCGAGAAACAACAAGCAGTAGCTCTGGGACAGGCAACCCAGTATTGAATAATTCTAGTGGTAGTCCAAAATCTCACGAAGAGTCCGTATTCCGCCCCCCTCCCCCCCTCCGAGATTAAACTTGAATTGACAGATTCTCTAACTTTGAATAGTCTGGTTAAAGAGCTTTACCAAGTAAAATGCGAACTCTGCGAAGCGAATGATGAGCGTTCCGAACTGAAGATGAAGATCTCTGATCTTAAGAGGGAACTCTGTGATCTGAAGATTAAATTCTCGGCGTTAGAGAACGATCAATCTAGAGTTCAAAAGGAGAATCGACAAGTCGGAATCGATAATATGAACCTTCGAAAACGAGTGGTAGAACTCAAAAAGGAGAAAGGTGAGCAGGCCAACCACCAGAACAAAATCATCTAAAAACTTCTCTCCGATCTGGCTGCTGTCAAACGTGGCGACATAACAGACACATCTCGGAGCGACAACGCTACCGAGCTAATGGACAACGAAGCAAAATTCGTCGGAAGAAATAATAAAAAAAAAGTTGCCTAGTCTTTCTAGCATCTTGTATACTAGTGATGTGATGGTGGTGGTGATATTTTGTAATGGGGTTGAATCGAGATCTGTGTATCACCGCCTTGGGATTGTCTGTTAATTGGGGAGAATACGTCTCGAGTATTTCTATATTTTGCCTAAGCCATAGAAATTAATATGAGAGCCTTACATGAGTAAGTCGCATTAGTGGACATATATAATCTCGTAGAAAGAACCATTGCGCATCATTTTCACAATGTTGGTTTGTAGGGGATGATATCGTTGGTGCCTAAGTTTTGAGGTGCATAATCGCGTAAACAGTAGACAAACTCACTCTCAACATCAACACTTCACAATCACCATTAGATAGCGGCCGAATCGGCCGATCCGCTTCCCAAAGAGGAATATCCATTTCGTTTTGTTGCACATCGCACCCTCCAGAGGTGGTTGAAATAAGGTTTTGAGCTAAGCAACCCATGTCAGGGTGTCCAATGGGTTTGCTCTTTTCTATTGGCTGCCACACAAGTCCAGAAGGCTCTTCTGGGAGGTTCGATATCAGAACAGCATATGAATTGTGCAAAGAGTGCAGGGGGGTGTATCTAAGCTTCGTGCAGCTTTGTGAACGCTTTTTATGCGCTCATCGCGCCGTGTAAAATATAGAGACAGAAGTAGCTACCGTGAGATATTGGTATTTTCCAATAGACTGAGGGGGATATTGAACCGCTGTCACCTCTGAAAAGTTGACGTTCTTCTGGCAAACCGCTTTGAATGAAGCTCAGCTTCGCGCAGGTACGCGACATAATCTACGCGTCGAGGAAATGCCCAAATTAGCGTATAACTTTATAAAGATCGTAATGTAATGCGTCAGACATATGAACGTCTGTTACTTTCAATATCCTCGGTTTACAAGATGCCCAAAATGCCGCTTCCATGACCAGATTTGGAGATTTTGAAAGGTTTGAAGGGTAGCCCAAGACCACAAGACAGGACCTGAACCATTCAGTCAAGAACCCTTTATGGTTTATAATAACCGAAACTCCTCAGAGTTCTTTCACATCAACACAGTTTGTTTAAAGATATTTATGCCTTGGGGATGAAATGTCACGGGTATAAATTTGCATAATAGCTAGACAAGTTGTGTGGGAATTCCACAGGTGAAGTCTTATAGTCCATCTATGAACACGCCTTTCAAAGCAATCTTTACACAAAATTGCCAGTAGATATCAGTCATTTAGGTATTCCCGGAGCTCAAGCTGATTCGCTGGTGGTATCTTACATCTTTTCTTATTCACCAGAGGTTTCAGCCTGAGGACTTTTTTTTTATGGCAAAGCCTTCAAGCTTACCGTATATCTGCTCCTACTTCATATTAAACGATTTGAATGTATCTCATAGCTGGAGGATAGTTGGCCAATTCAGCCCCATGGGCCGACAGGGAAAGTCCCCATACTCCCGCATACTTTCTTACCAAAACCTAGCATTCAAATAAATTCTTGCCACCAACATTTCCTCCAAAATCCGAAAATAGGAAAGATATGCATTCGAAGGATTCATCCAAACGTGCGCTGACACCGGGTATTACCCGAAAAAGAGATGTGGCATTCCTACAGTAACATCGTGACTTCGTATTATCCCCAACTCTCCAAAGAAGACATATACGGTCTGCAACATGATTATGAATATTGAATTGAACTCCCCCACCTACTTTATAGTTTGCATAATACGAAGACCCTCTCTGAAGAAGATCTACCAGTTGTCCGGCAGTTATCGTGAAAGGCTTAGGTAAAATCAGGTAAGGTAAGCATGCACAGCCTCTTCCGAAGGATTGAGGGGATACGGGTACAACCTCAACTTTAATGACGCAGTATCCAATAGGAAGTAGCGGTATGGATGGTTATTAGGGTATTATATATGTTTATTCATGCCTCGGATGTGGTATTTCTGACGAAGTGGCAAAGGTTCAACTTCGCACCAGACCCACAACTCCAGTATTGCCTCTTCGAATGCCGTATAAGCTTACTACATTAAGCGAACGGTGCATTAATTGCCTCACTGTAGTCAGTGAGAGTATTGAAATTTTAGTATAAAGGTCTTTCAGGAAAATCCAATAAGTTTTCTCATCATCACATCCTACTCAATATCATCCCCTTAAACATCTATTTAAGCTCTTTGACACCCCCTCTACCTCTAAACTTCCAACAAATTAGTAAAATCATCAATATGAAGTGCTCATCTATCTCCTCAACCATGTTCGCTCTCGCGGCCACTCTCTCAACTGCAGTCAATGCCTCTCCAATCCTTGAAAGACAAACCACTCCTCTCTTTGGTATCACATTCTACACCAAAACAAACTTCACCGGATTCGCAAAATACTATTCTTCACCCACAGGAACATGTGGTAAGCTCCCTTCTATCCCTCCTACATATCATCAAATCTAACCACGATATCCAGTCAACTTAGGCGCAGACATCAACGATCTATCTCAATCACTTATTCCAGACGAGGGTAGTCTTTGCTATGTCTTCACGTAAGCTCCGCATTTTCACGACGATTTTTCAACCTAAGTGCTAATCTTTCAATAGCGAGCTTGACTGCAGTATATCCGGTGACTTCATTCATGAAGAATATCCAGGTGTTGCTGATTTATCGGTCACCCCAGTCGATGGCCCCACTGGAGCAACCCGTAGCTTTGCAAACAACATTAGCAGCTATTTCTGCGTTTCAAATGTTGCATAGGAGGGCCATTTGGATTGGGCAAGGATCTTTGATGAGGGAAGAATGATTGGTGGTGGGATTTGTGGCGGGACCTTAATGTATGGCTTGATAAAAATTTGCTTTTATAATGAAATACGCTTATGGATGCTTCGATCTGAGGGTTCTATCATTCCTGTACAACATCCATTTTCGAAAAGCTTTTAGCTTTTGGTTGTGCTATGAAGCAGGCAGGTGAATTTCTGATGCATTTGGACCCATTCTGCCACTGACTCCAAAACAAATTCCGACGGCATTGGAATTTAGAGATAGGAATTATGATCACATGCCTAAATCTCTGGGACGAAAGAACCGGCAGTCATCAATCATAAAGAGAAATTTGTGTTTCCGTCGTATCAGAAGTTTTATTCGTGGATATACAAGTTAAGACTTCAGGGAAATAAACAAGATTGTAGTAGATTGTGCAAATGCAGCTAAATGAATAATCAAAGAGAAAGGGAAAGGTTCAAGTGATGATATCACAACCTCTGAGAAGGTCCAATCTGGCCTTCTAGTAAGAAGATCCTTGAATTGCTTATGGCGTATGAGTGAGTAAGCATGGTGATCCCGTAGAGTTAAGATATGATCGAAGAAATGCTTAATTGTCTCTTATAGCGCGAAACTTTTAATGTGCTTGACGTCTCTATCACTTAGCATTAGTCCTGTTTTTGTCAGTGTCCAATTTTCTCTAGGAACTTCTTTTGCCCAGGATGGGTTGTCGGGGGATGAGGGCGTTTTCAAGTTCTCAAATTGCAACAACATGTGATGCGGCATTTCAAAAGCGTCCTTCGAAATCCGTTCTTCATCTAATAATTCCACCCAGTCTTCCGTGATTTCGAGGTGGCGTATCTTGTAAGCCGAGGGCAATATATACCAGTCTGCCCTGAAATTGAGATCCATCGAGAATTGTAGTCGAAATTTTAACACCCGCAGATGTAACCAGAAACTTTTCATCTTCCATCAAGTAAGAATATGTCCTTAGAGACGTTGGCATGACGGGAGCAATTGGGGCGCGAGGGATAAGTTTAGGCTCAGAAGGGATGGAAAGGTGCTAAATTGCGATGCAGACTTCTAAAGGCAGTCTCAGAAAAGGTTGAAACGAATCTGGAGGTGATGGTTGTAAGGCCATGGTCTTTTCCATCGAATCTGAGAAGATGATGAGATGTCTTCTGGTTGTCAGTGAAGAGCCACCATACTGACTAAGCGTCTCTCGCAGCAACCACCTAGCTTTTTCTTGAAGCAAAGCGCTTTTATCGGAGAAGCAGCCACACCTTCTCTAATGATCCACCTTGAAAAGATATTGACGACTAAATACAGAGAATTCACCCCAAACTTAAGCATTCTGATACGGGGATGCGTAGTCACATGACCCGGAAGGAGTAACGGGAAGATGTAAGGTCACAACCAAACAAAAACAAGGGCTACCTGACTGATATAATATTGGAACAAAGATCTACCAATGAGCGACATTATATATATGATCTAGCCTCGCAGAAACCCGCTAGTTGAGAGCCCAACGCCCGATTATCAACAACGAATTCCAGCAGACGGAAGCCTCCTCTAGGAACCTGGGAAGACTGCAAGTACTGAAACCTACATTTATTTAATCATATACTGAGATTGTGATGGTTGGGGACGAAAATGGCAAGAACAGGGGATATGGGTCCAGATAACTCAACGTACTGATAATCGTACCTATTCTTTCAATATGCTCAACTCCTGCATTTTGATCATTGTTCCTGTTGTCGCCTTGGGTCTAAGTAAGGCGTATTATTTGCCGTTTGAGGTGCGAAAATGGCAAGAATGACCTCCGCAGCGGGAAACTTGTGTCAAACTCTGCAAAGGGAGGTGCGCACTGCCCTGATTTCCGCTTCGAACTTCCCTCCAAACATCAAACCTTCAAGACCAAACATCAGTAAAAGCGACAGGCTTGCCACTAACTTTCGAGGAGAACGAGCCACATTACTAAAGCAAAGCATTAAGCACATTGGCCGCCAAAAGCATCAATACCGACGCCTCAGAGGAGTCCATCAAAATGTCTAATCCCCAAGTTGCTCCTGAAGAAGGTTACGATACTATGGATATTATATATATATATATAAGTTCTGGGGAAAGATCCCTCGCACAAAATGGCCAGTCAGCTCCTCCAGCCACAAATCGCCGGCTTTCCCGACGTCTAAAGTCAGCGAAAGGAGTATCCGGTGAGGAATCATTCGAAGCAGGCTTGATGGGACAACACCCAGGTGGAGAAAGGTAATTCTACCTGGCAAAATATAACCTTACATTCCCCGATACTATGCTCACTAGAGTCAGAGCATCAAGACGTCTCCCATCATCAATGCCAACATTTAGCTTAGTAGCTCGTCGTCGCGTTCGAACACCATCCCCACAACCCCGACTCTCTAATCTTCCTCGGGAAACAAGAAAAAGAAGATCATCACCCTCTCCCATATCAAAAAAACGGAGAAGATTATCACCTCACAGCCCTCAAAGATTCACGCGCGTCTACGATTCATATAAGCTAGACTATAACCGTCTACGAACTCCTGATTATCCGAATAAATGCATGAGTTATAGACAGGTTGATGGCCCACAGACAGCTTTCTATGAATCAAGAAGAAGTTATCGCATGGCAGATTCGAGAGACTCTAGACTTCGATTCCGAAGCCGCTCCCCTGCTATTCGTAATGATTATTCAAATGAAAAAAATCATCCACCCCCTTATACCAAGCAACAAAACAATCATTCAACTCCAATTTCCAACACCGATACGTCCGGCGCAGTCAATTAACTTACCAACCCAAACCCTCCACGGGCAGCTGAAAGTCAAACACATCAAAACCCTGATGTATAATGACATGGACTGACTCGCAGATATAGATAGAAGAGACCCAATACTTGTATGAAGAAAAGACATAGTATCACGGAGTAGGCGGAGAAGTATGAAATTGTGGAGGTGGAGATCGTTCGAGACATTTGTATGACTACTACCAGGGAAGAGATTAAAAGCGAGTGTTACTCATAGGATAGGTAGATAACCCGTTTTTTGAAATAAATAAATATAAACACAACCCATATTGGTAAAGAATATGTCCAATAAGTAAAAGCCAAAGATCTTCCAACAAACTCAAAACCAAAGCTAAATCCCTAACTCCCCCTCCCATTAGGCCACCAACCCATCCCCCAAAGCGTCACCCCCTCGCCACCCACCTTCGGCTTCCCCTCCCTATCCGCCGTCCCCTTCCCCAGCACAAAAGATTCCACAACCTCAAACCCCATACTCCTATAAATCTCTCTCGAATGTTCCGTCGTAGACTCCAACCAAATCGGTAGATTTGCCTTCCTAGCTCTTTCTTGCCATTCTCTCATAATTGCACGACAAAAACCTTTTCCACGACCTTCTTCTAGAGTGCCGACGAAGAAACAGTAGATGTAGGGTTTATCGGGGAGAGCACGATGTTTGACTTCTTTGGCGATGGAGGAGAATTCGAAAAGCATTTTCTAGGGGGGGTGTTAATAATATTTTCCTCCCCTGCTCTTGAGATTTGAGGATATGAGAAATATAAAGTACTATTCCCCTTTCATTTTTATTTTTAATTTTTAATTTTTAATTTTTGAGAAAAGAAAGAGCAAGAAAATCAAAAAAAAGACTTCAAAAACAAACCTTCAAGCCCGTCCACCCCACATTCCACAACATGGAAAGAATTCCCGCCTGATAAACCGTCCATGGATTCCCCACCTGACCTCCAGGCATAATAAAAACACCACACGATTGCCAATTATTAGCTTCGGTGATGAATCCCTTGTTGAGAGTCGCTGCTATCATGAGGGATTTGAACCAGGGTAAGAAATAGGTTTGATGGTTTGAAGGGGTCAAGTGGTTTAGTTCGTAGTGTATTACGGGATCTTTTTGGAAGGCTTGGGAGAGGAGGTTGGCGGCGGGGAGGCTATAGTCTGGTGTGTTGTGTTAGAGTTAGAGGGGGTGGAAGTTATGGGGTAAGAGGAGGGTGTTGGGAAGGTTGATTAGGGATGACGGTGGGGGGAACTCATGAAAGGGAAATTCATACCTTGGGACTCGGAGGTTGTTAGAATTGGTTGTTGAGACATAATGGATAAGTGAGCGGATTTGGTTGACACAATGGATTGGTAAAATCAACGAGATTGAGTTTGAGATCGAGATACGAGGTTGTGAGTATATAACAATTGATTGACACGCAATCCCTTTGATACTTTATGAGTCGGAAATGTCCAGGAATTTTAGGTTAGAGGTATCAATCGACAAGGATTGGGCTCTTCAATGAGAAGGGGGTGTGGATATTAGCTAAAGAGGCGTATCCTTGAATTTAATTGGTTGGTGCGTATGAAAGAGTAAGTTACACGGGTGGGATTCCCCGCGTGTGGCGACCACGCACGCGCCAAGCGCTTGGCTTTTGTCCGTCTGAAGCTGTTGGTTATTTGACTATAGAATTGGTTTCCTTCCGAGCTCGGTTCCTTGATCTATGTTTGCTCTATGGCTTTACCGCGCTTTTATGTCTCTGGAAGGTATCTTCATATTTTCTATCAATTTATCATCGCCTATTTCTGACTTTCGTCGCCCATTTCTTATATTCCGTAGATCAATATCGCAATTAGTACAGTTCTATCTTGCTTCCCCTACCCCCTCTAATATATTTTACAGTATCATTGCGTAAAGCTTATTTAAGTATTAAGATCCTTCAAACCCCTCTTTTACCTTGATGAAGAGTGATTAAGTCGTCACTCGTGGATGTTGCGAGCTTGCGCAACTAGCATTTTACGGTCGATCTCTAAACCCAACACAGTTATCCAGCGAAATAGCTCCAAGAAAGGGTAATAGAATTCCTAAATAGTACTTATCATAGCTTTGACTCCGTCTTGCGAAGAGATACTAAAACGGTGACTTACGAGAAGCTAAACCATGCCGAATAGCTTAGCCTCACTTTGAAATATTAATTCTCGCGTTCACCTTTCCTTTTTCCCACTCGCTATCATCTACCATTTACCCTCCCTACAACTCCCACATCAACCGCAACTTTCCCTTCCAACGACTCTAAACAAATCAACCAATCCTACTTTTCCAAACCTACAATCTTATTTCCAACCATGGACATAGAATGGACACCAAAATCCAAACTTCCCCTCTACCTCTACCGCGTCCACACCGGCCCAACATCCCACACGACCTTCCACCCCACCAAAGGATTCATAGCTAGCGCTCTCCCATCCCGTTACCCTCCTCTAAAACACTCCACTCATCTCTCCGAATTCATAACCTCAATCCACAACCATCTTTCAGTAGTCCCATCACCTTCACCTTATATCTCCCTCTTTTCGGATAAACAAGAGGCAGAGATTTGGAGCATCGCTGCGGAAGATGGGACAGGTGTGACGGCGAGGATTTTTCGTTTGGATACGAAAGTTTTGATGGAGAGGGGGGTGGTGATTTGGAGGGTGGGGGATTTGAGGAAGAAATTTGGGGTTGAGGAGGGGTGGGGGAATAGTGGATGTTTGGGGGAGTGGATTGTGCTTTGGAGGGTTCCTGTTGAGGCTATTATTGGGGTTGGGGGATCGGGGGCTGTTCGAAGAAGTTTGTCTTGCCTTATTTACTTTACCCCAATTGTAACGAGAAGAGAAATAGGAAAAGCTGATATTGAGAGGTTAGGGGATAATATTCAATCATATACGGGAATTTTCAATATTCCTCGATTTTTTCCACATAATTCTAGGCAAAGTCCGAGCCCCTTTGAGGAAAAGGAACAGAGGCCGAGAGTTTATGAAATACATCCGGGATGTGGTTGTAGAACTAGGAGGAGTTGTACGTGTTTTGAGTGGCCGGATGAGAAATTGGGGGAGGAGGATGTACTGGGGTATAAGTTTAAGAGATCGGAGTTGAGTGAGTTTGTTTGGGAGAAGAGGTCTTAAGGGGAGGGGGGCTATGGGATGGGAGAGTTTTAGGATGGATTGGTATGTCGTGGGGTGATAAAAGAGGAGTTAGGGTTTGGGAATGAGGTTGAAATGGGGTAAAACCCATACTCCAACTACCTTGTTGTGTTAGTCATCTTGAGTAATATGTACGAATATTTTAGTTGAAATGTGGCTTTGATAGGGCTAAAATCAGTTTATTGCGTTAGCCATTAGGCGTGATGTCATGGAAGGAAAATCACGTTGTACACGTGATTTTAGTTACAGGACAGTCGGTCATCACAGGAAAGATATCAAGGGGTAAAACATTACTAAGACAAAGTATATGGCCAACATACTTTCATTGCGCGAAATGAGACCTACGGCAGTAAATCTTACATAGAAGAAAGCCCACTACTTGAATATAGTCCACCAAGATGCACCCAACCCCCATCCATGCGCATGACAATGCATGACCGCTGAAAAACTGTAGATCAATCGTGTCTACATAAATATTGCACTACTCCAAATACTGAGCTTTCACTCAAGGCAAATAACATCCTCCCGCCATGACACAATTCATCCTCGTAAACTTGACCTTATAGACTGGCGTCCTCTTTGTTGGGAAAGCGCTGATCTGATCAACTGTGATCATCATCTCCTTCCCCTTCTTTTTGCTCCCTCCCCCTCCACTGGTACTAGCCGTCGTGCTCCCACCTGCAGCAGCAGCATTTATTGCTCCTCCGAGGGCACCACCTCTTCCTTCTTGGCCACCAACACCAATAATTTCTCCATCAACACCTTTAACACCTTCGGCTGGAACTTCGACATCCCAAACTCGAACTGTATTATCGTGACCTCCTGAGATGAGGACGGTAGATTCAACACTAAAGGATAGGGAGTATATGCCACCCTTTCCGTGACCCCGACAACGCTTAATCATGGTACCCTTTGCCAGGTCCCAAAGGATAATTGTTCCTCCCCCATCTGCGGATGCGAGGATTTTGCCATTTGGACTGCACTCCAACGCAGAAATCCAATCAGTATGTCCGGTGAATACCCTCACACAATCGCCGGTAGAAAAGCTCCACATCCTGACATTCTTGTCATGCTGATCAGATGCGGAGAATATGTAGGCTCCGTTGGGATGCCATGCTATTTGGTTAACGTTCGTTTCATGCCCGATCATCATTCGGACGAAGGAGATATGGTCTTGAGCCCATACTCGCACAGTTTTGTCCCAGCCACATGTAGCAAAATAATGGCCGAATGGACCAAAACGTACGTTCCACACAGGTCCTTCATGGCCTTTGTAGACTACAAGGCAGGACCAAGTTTCTAAGGACCATAGACGAATGGTTTTGTCAGAGGAGGAGGAGAGGAGGAGTTGCGGTGCTGTTGATGGCGAGTCATGCGACGAGGGAGTATCTATTGAAGGGGAAAATGAGACGCTATAGACTGAAGCGGAATGGCCGATCAGACGGCGAGAACTAGATGGTGGTGCATCTTTGTCTGCGCCATGAATGGAGGATGAGAGTGGGTCACCGTGGAGGTGCCAGATTCGAATATAGGATTCTTCGGTGCCAACAGCGACGAGGTTTGTGTCGTCAGAGAATTCGATGCACGTTATTCTACTTCGGATTAGCAATAGGCTTGACTTAAGGAAGGGGAGTTATACGTATCAAGGGTGTTGTGGAACGTAAACATGCAGACAGAAATTCCAGGGCCAATACCCCCACTCCGACCCTCAATTTTGAATCTATCACGATTTTCCTTAATCTTCTGGACTTCCATAGCTACGTCTCTGGCGCGTGAAGGAGGATATGGTATATCGCCGCGAGCGGGGGTGTCATCACTATCTTCGCGTTTGATATTTCTCTCGAACTCTTCTACCAACGATGGCTGGCCGATATGGGGAGGGTTTTTGATATCTTCTTGTTCAAGTTCGGCACGAACGTCCGCGGCGAGATCAGCCTCCATGGGATTCATGCCAAGTCGGAGAACTGTGTTGTTGCTCATGATATCTCGGTTTGTAATGCCAGTAAATGCTCCCGGAATTCCTTCTTGCAGGTCGGTGTCTTCAATATCGACACCACGCGCTTGATTTATGATAGCCTCGAAACTGTATTGGTCAACCGGACCACGGCTTGTTTCGTTAACCTCACAGTAAGTCTGAAGCAGGTAAATTATGACTGTTCCACCCTCCTTTGCTTTCGACTCAAGCCAAGTGATGAGATTGAAATATACATTGGCGTTCAGTGGTAATTTGTATTTGGTAGAGCGATAGAGTTTTGCCAGCGCATTATCGAACAATTGAGGTGCAATATGGATTGTCTCGAATACCCGGAGCTCATCTTTATGTATTACCTCAAATGGAGGACTGAAATCACGAAAGAATTTCTCCGCATCCGTTGGGGCGTCATTCAGGATAAGGTCCATATATGCATATATAAAGACGGGCCATAGTAACCGCTTGAGCTCGAACTACTGATATTAGCATGATTGAAGCGGACATGAAAGACTAACCCACCTTATAAATGTCCAAATTTTGTTCGATCCAATTCCTTAACATTTCGTAGCTCTTAGCATACTTGATATTACCGAGGTCTTCAACTCGGTCGTAGATGGGTCTTCCGTCTTTATCAAGGTTCGAAGATTCCATCCGCAACATTTGCTCCGTTCTATTGTAGCCCTTCTTGACTAGATACTCGATCACCTGTCGATTGGTATTAGCAGTGCTACTAAGAACTGTTGGACTTTGAGAAAAGAGGGCGGCTCTAGGTAATGATGTTGTCACAGGACGAGGGTCAGCAGTTGTTTGAGGTTTTTGGTTGCCATGATGAAAGGTATTTGGCCTGTGCATTGTGTTTGATGGAGATGCGAGAGATCGTGGGTGCCTTCAAAGACTCAAAGGGTTGCAAAATCGGGTTCTTGGAAACCTCAAGTAAATATCCGCAAGGACCTGGTGCAGGGGGAAATGCGACGAGCGAGGCAAGAATTGGGCTCGCTTCCCAAGGTGAGTTGCAACTTTCATGTCCAGGAATCGATGAAGTCGGCTCTGGTAGAGAAAGATGGTTTGGGTAAAAGTGAATCGACAACAGGCCTTTACTCTGCCTGATGGTGGATACTAGCGTGCTTCCAGTGTACCAGAAGTGGCCTTGTTCCGAGCAGTAAAGCATATGTATTTTCCAGCAATGGCGCGTAAAAGAGCTCTAGTGCAAGAGATACGGCTTGCAGCTTGCAAAACGATACAAACAAAGGAGCGCAGAAGCCAAAGCTGAACACGAATAGATGGGTAGTGCTTACAATCTGATTGAGGTTTTGTTGAGACATATTTTGAGCAGGCGGAGGAGGCCCCTGGTTCCCTTGTTGGTGTTGTATCCCCATCCCAGCGCTTGGTGGCCCATTGGCGGGCCCTTGAGGTTGATGAGCCGACATTGCCCTATTCAGCGTATTCACTGCCTGTGCCTTCCCTTCCAAAATCACTCTTCAACGCCCCATATGGCATGGACGGGGGTCTATCGCAGACAAACGCCAATTAGATTCGTTTTTAACTAGATTTACGATGGTATGGTATCGGGGTAAATGCTGGGATAAATGAATGGATGGGTTAGAATGGCCGCGATTAACATGAGAGCGCGAAGATGGAAACGGCGGGATGAAAGATGTTTGGGGCGGTGGCGCTAATGCAACCTACCCGCAGAGCCTCATCCCCAGCCTTTGTCATCCATCTTTATTTTGTCCCTCCACAAAGCTGTGTCGGGACACAACCATGCTCTAGGGATGCCCCAGAACCCCTTGGGTTATCAGCCCCCTGCCGTCCTCAATTGCATGCACCCACTGCATCGAAGCGGCCAAAATGTCTTTTCAAAATTCGGAGGCAGATGAGGCGATGGAATTCCCCCCATTCACCCAAGCAGAGCGCATTCAGCAACTAAATGACATTGACAAGGTAGGGTTTCCACTCTCACTTTATCCACCGCCGCTGACTTCTCCAGAGCATAAACCAGCTTCTTCACTCGGCCGGTCTCGCTCTCCAAACGCTTTCTTCTTCCCAAGATGCAACCGACACACCCATTGAGGAGCGGCGCAAGGCTTTCGAACGAGCGTCAGACTCATACTTGAGAACACTTCAAACTGTTGATGTAGGTTTGCGGAGACAGATCTATGGTTTGGAAGAGGCAGATATAATTCCGGCAGAAAAGGCGAAAAAACCTACAAAGGACGCTCAAGAAATCTTTCGCGGTTCGAAGGGGCCTGTACCAGAGCAAGAGACGAGCACAATTACGGACGGACGCATGGGCAAACTGGATATCGGATTCCTGAACACACGAAGTGGTAAAGTTGGAAGGGACATGGAGGCAGAGCTATGGGAAAAATCCAGGAAGTTTCTGGAGGAAATTGAGAAGGATGGAACTGGAGCTAGCGAAATCGAGAAGGAAGATACCCAAATGACGGAATAAAATCACAGGCAGAAAATTTTGACATGGAAATATGGAAGCAGCTAAATCACAGAGTCAAGCCGTGGGTGCGTCTTAGCCAAGAGCCCTCCACAGGAAGTTACTAGCGTTTGGCTTCGAATCAAGGTTTCATGTTATGTCGCACAGCTTTCGAGCTAGGAATCTCTCAAGAGAGCACAAAAAATGCACGTTTTACAAACGCCAAATAAGCTTGTAATCTTGCACTGCTTCATAATTGCCTATTTCGATTTGTATCCTTGAGCATCGTGAATTTATTTCCCCAAACGCCCAAAGACCGTAAATTTACTCCGCGAGTTCGCGAGTGACGACCGAATCCCTGTCTTCAAAATGTCTTGGCATTCAGGACAAAGCAGACGCCTATCCTCGCCGATCAGCACCACAGCTCCAGACGCCGCACCCTCGAGCTCACCACCCAATATCTTACAGTCGCTATCCCTCGCAGCCATGGATCTCGAAGTTGGAGGAGACTCGCCGTGGGGTGGTAAGTCAATCGTGGACTATTGATGTGGAGGTTTAATACTTACCTACCTGACCAGATGTGCCTTCAAGCACGAGCAAGCCTACAACCACGGATGTTGCAACATTTAGTGAGCAGACAGGTCAGCATATCCATTGAACTTCTTAACCATCGCTAAAACCCGTATAAAGACTCTTCTGCGACGAAAAAGCCCCAATCCCTCGAGCCATCCTCCTCGCAACCCCTCAAATCCCCCGCCGGACGCAATCCACGGGTGGTTCGGCGTCCTGGAACACATGTGGTCAAACTAGAAGCTTTGGATGACTCTCTTGGACCATTGGGGCCACTTGGTGATAATGCGCCAGTACCTGTGGTGGACCAGCCTCCGGCGCCTCCGTTGAAAGAGCAGGTCCTTACCCAGAGCATTAGGCAGCCGGTAGCTTCTTCTCAAAGCTCCATCAGCAGAAGTATGCTTGACTCTGTTGATTTGAGTGATGATACAGAGCTTTCTGTTGGGCCTAGAATACCCCCTCCCGTCCAGCCTGCGCAAGCCGCGCCTGCGCGAAGAGAAACCACACCTAGCGTAAGCATCGAGCAAGCAGCGAAGCCTACCTTTGACATTACGGTTGGGGATCCTCATAAAGTAGGAGATCTAACAAGCTCGCATATCGTATATCTTGTGCGGACAAAGGTAATGAATTCTTTCCCGTATCGAGTACCACGGGCTAAAAATCGGGTACAGACCTCATCCAAAGCGTATCGCCAACCCGAATTTGCAGTCACCCGACGATACCGAGATTTCCTATGGCTTTATACCTCCTTGCATGCAAACAATCCTGGTGTCGTTGTACCTCCACCCCCCGAAAAGCAAGCTGTTGGAAGATTCGATACCAATTTTGTAGAATCGAGAAGGGCGGCTTTGGAGCGCATGCTGAATAAAACAGCTGCGCACCCTATATTACAACATGATGGAGACTTGAAACTCTTCCTTGAGAGCGAATCTTTCAATGTTGATGTCAAACACAAGGAGCGGAAGGAGCCCCTGGGGGGTGAGAGTAAGGGCATGTTCAGTGGATTGGGAATATCAGTTGGCGGAGGGGGAAAGTTTGTGGAACAAGATGATGTAAGTGCTCTTCTGGATTGGATGTTTCTTTTCTCACGGTAATAGTGGTTCCATGAACGCCGGATATATCTCGATGCGCTTGAAAATCAACTTAAATCTCTGCTGAAAGCTATGGATGTCGTTGTTCTTCAGCGCAAAGGAATTGCTGAAGCGGCTGGAGACTTTTCTGCATCTTTGCATGCCCTATCAGTTGTCGAACTCTCCGCATCATTATCGGGACCTCTAGAAGGACTTTCGGATCTTCAAATCCGAATCAAGGAGCTCTACGACCGCCAAGCGCAACAGGATGTTTTGACTCTGGGTATTACAATCGACGAATATATTAGATTGATTGGAAGTATTAAGCAAGCATTTGGATCTAGGCAAAAGGCGTTCCATTCGTGGCACGCAGCAGAGCAGGAGTTACAAAAGCGTAAATCTACCCAGGAAAAACTTCTCCGCCAAGGCAAGACCCAGCAAGATCGCCTCACACAAATGAATGGTGAAGTTGCAGATGCTGAACGAAAGGTTCACCAGGCACGATTATTATTCGAAGACATGGGACGTCTGATGCGTGGCGAGTTGGAGAGGTTTGAAAGGGAGAAGGTAGAAGACTTCAAGAGTGCTGTTGAGACTTTCTTAGAAAGTGCTGTGGAAGCTCAGAAAGAGGTTTGCCTCTCTTATCTATTATCATTACACTCCCACTAACATTTATTAGTTGATTGAACTTTGGGAGACTTTCCTCATGCAACTTGATGCCGAAGAGGATGAGCACGTTTTCTACAAGCCTCCTGTTGAAGCAGCTGCTAGACCATCAGCAGAAGCTACTCCACAAGCCGAGACGGCCTCTACTGGTACAACCGAAGATGATGATTAGACCTTTTTGAGATGAATAATATGATGTGAGAGGTTGATTGATTGATGCAGCTGCATATTTTTTCAGCGCGGTTGGGTGTGGTGGTATTTGTACATAAGTTAATCCTTTCTAAACGCCCTCTTGACTCCAGAACCTATTCCCAATCACTTTCTGTGTTTGTGCAGCAACCAATGCCGCCCCCAAATACCCTTCCATGATTTCTCCACCCCGGTACTTTATGTAAGCCCTCGGGATCATGTGTAAATCATTTTTTAAATGCCCCTTCATATTTACCCCTCACTACTTCGTACAGTCATCTATGCAAACTCCCACGAATTCGCCTCCTATGGTATACCTGTATTCCTCCCAATCGAGCTCTTCAGTATTCATTCTCTCATTTCTTATTTCCTGGGGCCTTGACTATATTCCCTTCCGCATTCTTTACCGTCGGCACCTTGACTTCTTTCCCCTCCTTTGCTTTAACTGTTTTCGCTACGCTGTTATTCTATTGGGAGATAGAGTTAGCGGGTGTTTTTTCTCGATAAGGCCCAGAGTCGGAAAACTATGAAAACCTGGTTTCCCTATCCCCAACCTCCAATCCTTCAACTAAAGTCTGAACCTTCGACCCTCGCCCCTCTAGCCCCCCCCTTTGACATTAAAAATAAAGCACAAACTCACCAATTCCGCTCCCCCCTTCCCTCCCATCCCATACCCCCCCGAAATCAAATCCATCAAGCTATCCTCCTGCTGCTCCCTTACCTTCCCACCTCCCTCCTTCCCCTCTTCGACCCCTCCTCCCTCCCCCTCATCACTCGTATCAGCATCTAAATCCCAACCTCTCCCGAATTTCGTTCTGAAAGCTCGGAGACGACCTGCGTCATCTTGTTCGATGTTTCGGAGGGAGGCGAGGGAGGGTTGCCACATTGGATGGTTGCGGGAATCCCTGGTGGAGATTAGGAGGGGTTGGGGGGATCTATTGTGTAAAGTTAGATAGGTTGAATCGACTTGGAGGAGATGAAGGGAGGAATTTTAGAGGGGATTAATGGGGGAAGGGAAGAGGGAGACAAACGTTGTTCGTTGCATATATGCACTTCCATCCGAGAGGGCAATGAGTTGTGTGAATGTATAAGGTCTATGTGGACGTTTTAAAAGAGATGCATGACGGATTTGTATATTTATACATTGAAAGGAATTCGAAGATGGTAATTGGGCTCTGCGAAGGGGCGTTAGTGTCGTCATTTTGTGTCAATTGGTTGCTGTTGCGGTTTACCATCTTTCGAGGGGTTTTTTGGGTGGTGGTCGGGATGCTTGTACTTGTACGGGGGGTGGGATGGACCTATTGTGCAGGATGCCCTAGTTATCGAAATTTAATTTTTGAGGCGGAAGAATCTCAGTTAGATGGATTGGGAGTTTTTGTACGACAAGTCAATCGACGAGTCAATGAAAAGGAGATGTTGCAGAACCGGGGAAGAGATCTGAATTCTGCGGCGAGGAGATTCTTTCCCTTGTTTTATCAATGGTCTACTGTTCATTGTTCTAGACGTATATATTAATCCCCTCCCTTCCATCCCAGCAACATCTATTGGGGTCTAGACACTAATTATCTCCATACAGATGTAAACGGATTCTCGAAGACGGGGCTGAGGAATAGCAATATTAGATATGGACATGGGAAAGCTAGAGGGACGGCATGGGGGAAACCCGAGGATATATTTATCCCCCAGGATTTTAAAGGTTTAGACCCGTTATTGTTGGGCTCTACCCAGACTTGGGATAGTTTGAAACCTATGCGTAGGTTGGAGGAGTCTTCGCCGGACAGATTTGAAGAATTGCCCCCGGCTGAGCCTGGGCCACTGGGGCTCGAAAGGTCTTCTGGGGAAAGTCCCCCAGACATCAATCAGTCTATCTATGAGCATCCTCCTCCAATATTCTATAAGCCTGCAGACCTCTCCGCTCCAGCTCAATCCAAACCATCTACATTCTCTCCCGGAAACCCGCCTCCTCTCTCCCCCCTTCAGTCTGGATTCAAAGATACAATGCGCTCCTTACCTCACGCCGTAACAATAATTACCACTAGCATTACCCCGGATGCCTCCCAAACCAACACCAAGCTCGAAAACCGCGGAATGACGGTTTCGTCCCTCACGTCTCTTACCCTGACCCCCGAGCCAATAATCACATTTAATATCCGAATGCCTTCTCATACAGGGGAAGCTATTCTACATACGAAACACTTTTTAGTTCATTTATTGAACACGAATAAGGCTGGAGTCAAAGCTGCAGATTCTTTTACGAAGGGTTGGGAAGAAAGTCCTTTTGCAAGTAAAGATAAAGGGTCTCATTTCGGACTACGAATGAAGTCGTATCTCGCTCGTTCGAGTATGTCGCCAAACGAAATCTCAGAGGGAGATACGAATCAATTAAAGAAAAGAGTCAAACTGCCGTTACTCACGGGACCAGGAATTATGCAAGCAATGCATTGTGAAGTCTTAAGGCCAGGGGAAGCCGGTATGGGAGAAAAGGGAGGACTGATTAGTGTCGGTGATCATATTTTGGTCGTTGCAAGAGTGAAAGGTGTTCTTGGGGAAGTGGCGGAACACAAACGGACGCATGCGTTAGGATATGCGTTAGGAGAGTACAAGAAAGAATTCGAGGCTTTAGTTTCGTCGAAGGTTGTTGTCAAGAAATCGACCACAGACCGGCAGGCTGAGGTTGATGAATATGTACAGCAAATCGTGACGAGGCCGAGAGTACGAAAAGTCATGTTCGAAACATATGACGAGGACTCTATTCAGTTGAACAATTTCCAAGAGCGTAGCATCCAAGGGAGTGATGGGTTAATTAGGGAAGTCCCTTTTAGAACGGAAAATGTACAGCTTGTTAAAGGAAGCGATGGACGAATTAGAAAAATTGCTCGTCGTTTACCAACACCACGGGAGATAGCTATCGCGCTAGATGATTACAACAAAAAGAAAGAATTTGAGACTAGGATGGGGGCACTTTCTCCCAGAGAGCAAAGACGGGTTGTCGAGCGTTTCGCAAGGGTAATGACGTCCCGGCCAGCAACACGAAAGAGGATGGGTGAACTCCTACCTTCGGAATTGTTGCCTTTCATCAAGAAGCACTGGTCAAAATCTTTTGATGATGTTATTGAAGAACATAAGAGGGCAAGAGAAAGAGAAAAGAAAGTCGCTGATCCTGAATGGGGTGCACCAGTTCCAGATCGGAGTCTTAATAAGAATGTTCCTCATTCGAAGTTAGAAGCGCCGTTGAGGAAGAAGTTGGTTGGTGTAAAAATTAAACCTGGTCAAGAGAGGGAATTTTTGCCTGTGTTGAAAGCATACGAATCCGAGCAACCGACTATCGTCCCTTATGAGCTTAGAGATGATCCACCCAAAGCAATCTCGTTGTTAAGAAAATACGAGTCTGAGCCCAAATATCAATCGTCGGAGATGCAACAAGATTTAGAATTTGACGTACAAAGAGTGAAGGATAAGTCGGCGGAGGCACTGGCTGGTGAGACTGCATGGACGGACATGGCAGCAGCCCAACAGACAGAGATAGTAATGGAAAAGGCAGAGGAGAGTATGAAAAATACAAGACCATCAAGATCTTTCCCCGCCCAAACTACAAGAGACAATGGTATCCAAAACCTTCGAGACACTATGGCAGAGGAGTTCGATTGGGCTCCGACCTCATCACAATCTTCCCAAACCGCTCCAGAAGCTAAAGATGATATGGAAGATCAAGAACCAGATACAGATTACTTCATTGGAGATTACTATGAAGAGGATGACGAGCTCTTGGATCCTGCTTCCATATCAGCAAAATTCAACAGACCACCAGCAACAACACGAACCGGTCTTCAGACCCCAAAACCCCCTCCTTCCTGGGAAAGATTGGCATACAAGCCCAAACCTCGAGAACCAAAACCTCTTCGACTGGTTTGGAATCCAGCTTTCGACTATGCCTCCCCTGCCGCCTCCAACCCTCTACTCCGGTCTAACAACCTCCAACCTCCAGAATCAGAATCTCCAAAAGAGCCAACTCCGGCTCCTACAGCAGAACCAAAATCATTGGATGTTTTCAACGGTGATTATTACTCCGATGAAGATGATCATGAATTATTTCCTCCAATGGAAATGATGAATAATCCCTTGTTAGCTTTCTTAGCACTAAGCGATCCGAAAGCTCAGTTGAAAAGAAAATTTTTGAAGAAGCAGCAAAAGGAGTTGAGGAAGACTGGGTTTAAGTTTAAACCGCCCGGTGATGTAGGGAAAAAGTAGAGGAATTGTTAAGATGTATTGTATTGTAGTATAGATTTGGCTATGTATTCTGTATGTGTGCCTTGCAGGCACTGGGGAAATACCACTTCATGCCGTTGTGAAAGAAGGATTGAAACTATCCCACTGCTTGTGAATGTGGCAGAGTTGTGATAAAAAGTGATCGAGAATTTTGGGATCAGATGACTGCACAGCCTTGTTATGCTAGAGAAAGATATTCCATCATGCCTTTCATCCTTCTTGCAAAAGGTTCAATAATTATACTCTCCCAGTCTCCTCAAACCTAATATTAGCAAATATTCCCCAGATTTCCTTTAATCGCGGGTTAGACTACTCACGCAGAGTTTATACTCAACTACATTACGAAAGACTCACCATTTCACACAATGAACGCTATTATAATAAGATTTTTGAACTCCACAATACAATTAAGAGTTATCTTGAATCATGAAGTGAATAAGAGCTTAAGTTCTTTGGCCCTTAGGCCGCGATCGTTCAAGATTGAGCAATAATTTATTCCTAGTAGTACTTAAAAAATAACTACGATACAGGCATTGACAAGAGATAGTGCTACACTCTCTATAGGGGTGTATTAGCTTTATGATCATTTCTTACCGCATCCTTCTAAATTTAATATTTATTACATTTTAATTGTCCTTGAACAAAGTAGTGTCCTCAAACCTCAAGTTATTTTTTAATCTCCTAAATTGATTCTTTGTTAAACGGACATTAGAACTTTGCCTAAATGTTAGATGATGTGGCGGACCATGGTCATTTTCACTACCTCGAAGCGGATCTGGTGGTCCAGTTGTGGTAGAGAAGTCTGGACGATGAGGCCCACAACCACTGAGACCAACCCTGCCAACAAACCTCGAAAATATAACCAATCACCAGGGCCAGCCACCCACAAGTTCAAAACAACACTCAGAGTTCGACATGGGATGAGCGGCTCTGCTAGTTGTCGCGGATCAAACCCGGAAATCATGGCCCTTAGCCGCCCCATCCATGTAATCCCCCCCCTATTTGAAACGGGAAGCGAAACAGAAAAATGGGACGGTCAAAACAACACCACCAAAGCTAGTTTTTCCACCACTGTTTGTAGCAGACGCCTTCCACAGTTGGGCCCTTGACAAAATTGTTTTCGTCTGATGTTGCGCTGAGGCGGGGACCACCCACGGGTTTGGGAGGGGTTGAGGCAGGAGGTGGTCAGTGGCCGATGACCAGGCCTCAATGCGATCATTGTTATCAGGGTTAGTTTGTATCAAATTCTCTCCTATGATGGGGAATTTTTCAATCGGCTTCATAGGAGTATGATTCGGATCTTACCCGACGGTAGGCTTTGATGCTTGATTATAAGAAGCCTTTCCTTTAAATTCTGAGATGATTTTCCCTTTCTCTTTCCCACATCTTCATTCTTTGAGTCTGTATCCTTCTTTTGTTAGAACTTCCTCTTCGGTCTTTGGGCTTTTACATTCTTTCGAGCAACACACGTTCCTTATACCAGCTGTGCTGGTATCCGCTCTAGAAGCCTTCACTTAATACTTTCAAAAATCCACATTAGCTCCTTCTCCCGAACCACTCTTTCAAATTCTTCATGATGCAATACTCTACCCCCTTCATCGCTGCTTCAGCAACCCTCTTCACCCTCATCTCCGCCCATGGCATGCTCACCTCCCCAACACCCCGTGCCGCCGGACTAGCCATGAAAGCCGCCTGCGGCCAACAAGTCTACAACAACCAAGCCTCCGACAGTTACGGAAACATCCAAGGTGAACTCCAAATCGCCGCCTCTCAAACCGATTACAACGCCGCCAAATGTAACATCTGGCAATGCAAAGGATATAAATTTGCCGACAACATTGCAAACGTCCAATCATGGACTGCTGGTCAAACTGTCGATTTCAAATTCGATGTTAGAGCTCCACATACCGGATATGCAAACGTTTCAATCGTTTATACTGCTACAAATACCATTATTGGAGATATTTTGTTGGTATATGATGATTTTGGGGATAACTCGAGGCCCATCCCGGCAAATGAGACGGCATTCAGTATTACTATTCCAGATGATTTGGGAAATACTTGTGCTACAGCTGGTGATTGTGTGTTACAACATTATTGGAATGCAGAAAGTATTAACCAGACTTATGAGTCTTGTATTGACTTCGCCGTTGGTGGATCCGGTGGTGTGGCTTCTGGATCTGCGGCTTCTTCTGTTGTGGCTTCTTCCACCTCGGTGATTTTGAGCTCGACTTCCGCAGCTATCATTTCGACTAGCCCAGCTACTATAGCCAGCTCAAAAGCAGTGAACACGGCTATTGCAACCACTTTCACCTCCGCTGCCCCTACAACTCTTCAGACTGTTGTTAAGTCTACTGTAAGCTCTACAACTGATGCCGCCGTTATTACCGGAACTCCTGCGGCGGATGATGGAGAGGATGAGTGTGAGTAGAGTGGATTTTGATAATCGAGGGTTGAGAATGGAGTTTGTATATATAGTATTGGTTTTGTATTGATTAGCATTGGGATTGGAAGGGGTTTATATTTATATATATATTATGTCCGCATTAGAAGGATGAATTAGATGGAGAATTGATACATAATTAAATCACTCATACTCCAAAGAGGTTGACATTATAAATTTCATAGGGTGTTTGGAAACAGCCACCGGAAGGATAAAGGATAAGGTGTTTGGTGTTTCTGGCTTAAAATGGATATATTTTCCTTCTGAGCTAGCAGTAAAAGTTATGGTCATTGCTTACAATACACCTATATTCCCCAATACTTTGTATAACTACTAGAACCCACTATCACACTCTCTTTTCCCAATTTCACTCAAAAAAACTCCCTTCAACCATCACATTTCTCATGTCCGCTAAAAATAACCGTAATACGCCGCTTAAGAACCACCACTCACAGCAAAGCGCAATACCAAGAGAGAGCGGGGGCATCGGCGATGATCCGTACAATGCGGAAGGGGAAGCGACGGAAGGTGATATCAATCATACAACAAGGAAGATGGCTAGTGCATTCAGGAGGGTGGCGGGTCTGAAACACCAGAGTATTAGAGCCCTCACTACGCACAACAACTCTAGATGTAATATACATACTATACTTCATAGAAGTTAATGCTAGCCACGTAAAGGAGTAAGCGAATGCAGATAATCGCCCAAATCTCAGTTCAGTCAACTCAGAGCCAGATCACACTTTCCGACAGGAAGTCCAAGTACGCAGCCGTAGAAAACGCAAAGCTAATGAATTTAACAAGAGTACTAGATGCTGCAATCATGAATCATAATTTTTAGCCTCCAGGGGCTAGTATCCTCTAATGAAGCTCCTCAATAGTCTGAAAATCTTCTTCAAACGGTATCAAACGGGTAGGAAACTCGTAATCGTCCGTTTTATTTAAACGTCAAAGTGCTATTTGCCCTTTAGGAGATAAGGCCAAAGAAAAAAACGACTAGCTAAATTTATATTTAAAAAACGATTTCGTTTTCAAACCACGGAATTTAAAATTCTAGATGAGCATCTGGCATTTGCTATTACTTAAAGGGCAAATTCGTTCGTAAAAGCCAACTCCCAAGACATATTACTTATATTCTACAACTCCGGACATAAGTGACATTGAAAGAAGAAACATGGCTACTTGGATTTCGTATGTAAATTAGAGTCGAAATAGTTTCAATATGAGCACTGATTGGAGTGTAGAAAGGGGTGCCCCAACAATATCACCAACGCAGGCTCAACAGGTACCCGAGAATTGTAATTCCGACGCGCTCCTATTCTGTAATTGCTGCCATTCGGCGCATACCGAAAGCGACTGAAACTTCAAGTATACGATATCATCTCGGGGAACGACAGTGTTGATCTCTGTCTATAGCTTTGAGCTCTACTCCAGGGCCATCGAACCTACCATAACCATATCATTTTCTCTCTTTCCCATCTCATCCATCCAGAAATATTCCGAGCTTTCGCTTATATTCTTAAATCAATCCTCAATCCCTTTCAGCCATTTCTCAATAAGTAGCCACCAAGGTGGTGAACATGTGTATTCAATCGGAGCAGCATAAGCAAATTCCCAATCTATTACTGCAATAATGTCATCGTTTTCATCCATCAGGGCAATGGAGGGTCTGAAGTCGTCGCAGTAGAGTTTAAATGTGTCGGTCTCCCTTTTGCCTAGAGTAAGAAAAACGGCCCTCACGAGCCAGTTTTCGAAATAGATAACGACCAACAATCTTCTTTCCTTAATCTTCTGCAGTATCTCCGGCATTGAAAGTATGTGTTCTAAAGTGTGCGATATTCATCTCTGCTAATGCGGTGAAGTACTCAGTTGAAGTGGAGTAAGTATGAAAAATAAGATTTTCAGGGGGAAGATTACAAAGTGATTCAAGCTCATTCATATTTCAAGTCAAGGGACGACCTTCAACCCCCTAAGTTCTATCTTCATTCTGGGACAAGGGCTCTATTTGATTGAATTTAGATCGTGAGAGTTGAAGTAGGACATTAGCCATATGCCTATACAGGCTTCGGAGCTTAGTTTCAGATATGTTCGGGTTTAGGATAGGTCAATGCAATTTTGCAAACCCAACTGTGTTAAGAGAGCTAGCCATGTTGTGATTATGTTTGATATAGCCTATAAAGGTGAGTGGGCCTAAACACGCTGGCTTTCATCAGCCACACGGTAATGGAGAATAAACGGAACTAGTATAGAAGTCTTTTACTCCAAGAATCTCATAACGGCAACCTCTTGACTTTTTCTTCTAGGAACATAATATTTCTTGGCTACGGAAAACAGACGATAGCAAATCCACCATCCTCAAACATCAACTTCATGCACACTTTGAAAGCTCCCGATATAGCTAGACATAACTCTGTGGGAATCCCGGGTCTATACTTGAGTATGCAATCTCTAATTCCTCATAGGGAGGGCTCTTGTAAGAGATACTTGGTACACGCCTTAAACTCCACTTCGCTTCTGGGCCAGCCTGAACTGCAATCACCTGTATGACTATTCATCCTTAATTTGTCGAATGAACTTGAGGAGAGCTTGTTGTCTTGACGCCCCAAAACGGCTTATGGAACTGATACCATCAACACCATTTTGAGATAACACCAATTTATTAGCTATATGAACATATTATATTCTAGCCCCGCCAAAAAGACACAATATAATTGACTTAGCAGCCAACCGAAAGGCTCTTCACGGGACGAGAGACATACGGTAGTAAAAGCGGCTTGTCGTCTTCAGAGATACCCTTAGTCCCCACTTTAAATGCCCTAAGAACTCGTGCATGTGTGAAGGACTATTACGACTTTAGATTTCCAAATATCCAAATACCAAAATTAACCCCTTATTTCTGCCCCAAAAGAGTTCGGAGTACCTGCAGGAGAAGATATTGGAGAATGTCCGACACGTGACTAATAAGATGACTGCCAACGATTTCCCGAGTTTGAGGGGTTTGTGGTGACGTCGTCTCCTCCACCAATTCCAAGGTCTCCAAGCCAAGACGACACCACACCCTGTGGAGCTCGGTCAGTATGGCCAGCCATATCAATGTAGACAGGGTCTGTTCAGACCCACCCTCACAGCTTGATAGTAGCTGAATATTTCAATTTCTGAGCATTTATGCTCAAATTTCTCTCTATGCGTAGTCTCTACCCTTCCTCCGCTTACTACCAACCTACAACCTTCTAATAGTTGCACACAATGCCCGCAGATAATTTCGAAGAAGAAGCCGGCCGCAGAGACTACAAAGCTCCATACTCTCAGCATCATCCTATACCTACGATACAAAAATACCGCGAGCACCGAAATGATCTCGAAAATCAACAAGAACAAGCAGGGCAAGCCCAGCGTAGAGAGGACGGCGAGTCGAAATTAAAGAGGGCGTATAATTCGGCGAAGAAGATAGTGAAGGATGAGGATATATCTCATGTCCAGGGAGATCCATATCCCACAGCAAACCGCCATACAGATGATGCTACTCGCCAGCCGACACAAACCGAATCATCAATTCCCTCAGCTCCATCCGAACATGATGTCCAGAATGGCACACCTACCGACGAAAATGGAAAGTCTGCGAGCCGATATAGTAACGAGAGCGGTGAGAAGAAGGCCGAACCAGGACAATCGGCCACGGAGCGGGCCGCTGGACAACAAGATCCTAAACAGAAGAGAAAGGCGATGAAATATACAGAAAGGGACGAAGGTGGAAGAGAGGTTACTGATCCCATCACGCATCTGCCAATTGTCATTCGGGACTCCACCACGAAAGACCTCCAAAGGTCACCGGAGAACCACCCTGCTCCTGGAATCAAGCATAGTGGTGGAACTGGATTAAGCAAGAGTTCCAAATCGTCGAGCCAACTCGAAGACGAAAAAGAACAACTTCAAGCAGGCTTTAAAGGAATGAAAAGGCTATTCCCCCCTCCCTCTTTCAATGATACGAAGGCAGAACTCGCTCGAACGTACCAACGCGCTCTCACAATTGCCGTTGGCATTATTGTCATCCTCTCAATACTCGTTATTCTACTATGTTTAATTGTAGCAACGAGGGGCCGGTCGAAAACATCCTTCATGACTATTATTATTGCGGTTGGACTTTCAGTTGCAGTCGGTATCTTTGCTATTACTGGCATTGGAGGATGGCTTGAAAAGAAGGTTGGCGCCATTTGGGAGGATGAGGTCTGGGATGCAGCAAGATTACAAGAGGACGAAATCAACAAAGCAACGAATCGCCTGCCAGAGTCTGTTGCTTGGATGAACAGCTTGCTATCCTCAATTTGGCCCCTTATCAACCCCGATTTATTTGCCTCCGTTGTCGACATGCTGGAAGATGTCATGCAAGCCAGTTTACCCAAAATTATTCGTATGGTCAGTATCGACGACCTTGGGCAAGGGAGTGAATCGATCAGAATACTAGGTGTGCGATGGCTTCCAGCCGGTGCTGCAGACCAGTCTGTCGATGAGAATAGAAACATCAAAGCCGGAAGTGAAAAGGAAAAGAATGACCGTGGAGCACCTGGTGAAAGGAAAGAGGAAGAGAAGCAAGCCATGGCCGAGGGTATGGAAGCAGAACAGGGCGATTTTGTCAATATGGAACTTGCATTTGCATATCAAGCTCAATCCTCCGGCAAGTCGATTAAGTCCAAAGCCAAGAATGCCCATCTCTATTTGAAGTTCTACCTCCCTGGTGGCATTTTCGTACCTGTCTGGGTCGAGCTCCGTGGTATCATTGGAACTATGAGACTCCGTCTTCAACTCACTCCCGATCCTCCATTCTTCAGTCTATGTACACTAACTTTCCTCGGTCAACCGCGAGCTGACCTGTCTTGCGTCCCGTTATCGAAGCGCCTCCCAAACCTCATGGATGTCCCACTCATATCTTCCTTCGTTCAGTCTGCTATTGATGCTGCACTCGCAGAGTACGTTGCACCAAAGAGCTTGACACTTGACTTGAAAGATATGCTTGTTGGTGATGACTTCAAGAAAGACACTGCTACCCGTGGGGTCCTTGTTATATTCATCAAAGAAGCTAATGGTTTTAAAGAGGGAGATGGAGGAATAGGTCCAATCAATGGTTCTAGTGATCCATATGTCACGTGTTCATGGGGAAAATTTGGCAAAACCATGTCGTCAACCAGAATAATTGAAAGAGAACAACATCCTAAATGGCACGAGTGGACATACTTGCTAGTTTCACCCGAAGAACTCAATGCAGATGAAAAGCTTCGGTTGCAGCTGTGGGACTCTGATAAACATACAGCAGATGATGACCTTGGGAGGGTTGAAGTTGACCTGAAAGAACTGATGCATAGCCCCAAAACTAAAAACAAAATGTGTGAAAGAGAAGATCGCTTCACGGCCCAGGATACGGAAGAAAAAATGCCTGGGACACTAAAATGGTCGGTTGGATATTTCCAGAAGACGAGGATTACTTGGGATCAACTGGGAAAACAAAAGCTGGACAAGGCGATTCAAAATAAGGAAGACTTAAGGAGCCAAGTAGTTGAAGCTGCCAAAAACAAGCTCCGTGAGGCAACTGCACACGATGAGTCTAAAGAGCTAGATCGGCAAAAAGCTCAAGACTACAAAGAAAGAGAGAATGCATTGATATGTGCTGCTCCACCAGCAGAAGATTATCCAAGTGGTGTGCTTTCAATTCAAATTCACAATGTCACAGGGTTGGAAGTGGAAGCACTCCAAAAGAAGGCAGATACTGAAGATGTTGAGGATGAAACAGAGGAATCCAATGACCTGCCCAGTAGTTACTGCACTATCATTCTTAATCATAAGAAGATATACATGACACGTACCAAACCCAAGAATGGCAAACCATTCTTCAACGCTGGAACAGAGCGTTTCATCCGCGACTGGAGAAATGCGGAGATCATGATCAGCGTGCGCGACAATAGAGAGCGAGAAAATAATCCTCTGCTGGGTGTCATCTACCTTCCACTCGGGAAAATATTTGAACGCCGAAGTCAAGTGACGGACACATTCCCCCTTGTTGGTGGTATTGGTTTTGGCCGAGCAAGAATTTCCCTGGTATTTCGAAGTGTAGAAATGCATCTTCCTCAGCAACTTCTCGGCTGGGACTATGGAACACTCGAAATCAAGTCTCCTGTAAGGCCCAAGCCCGGCTTTCCTTCAGATCTACAGAGTCATCGAATCAAACTTCGCTCGAACATGATGCATGCGAAGATGACTCCACAGGATGGAGGATGGACACCAAAACACGACAAAGACGATGGATTTCTATTTCTTGCTTGTCGTAACCGTTACTCTATGCCTCTCATCATCGAATTTCGAAAGTCAAGCTTGGTGGCTGATTCAACTCCAGCATTCGCAGTGTTCTGGTTGAAAGATATCGAAGACGAAGTCGACAAGAAAATTGAGACGAAAGTCTGGAAAGGCGGAAAAGATAATCTGAAGCGAGCGACTACTTGTGCAGGCTACAACGGACTTGATGAAGGAGAGCAACCTCTTGGGGAGATTGAGCTAGAAATGAGATTTTGGCGCGGTTTAGGTGGATATCATAAAGGTTTTGCGAGCAAGGGCGGGAATGAAAATGTTGCGACTGTCATGGAAGTTCTGGATACAGTGAACGATGAGATGGGCGAAGGGAACACTTATGATGATGACGACAAAAGCGAAAGCCCCGATGCAGACAGTAAGGGAAATAGATTGAAAACTCACACGAATGATTCCGATTCGAGCTCTTCTGATTCGGATGACGGAAACCATACAGATGGTACGGAAGGATCTACGAAAAATCCCCTTAAGATTATTAAGAAGAAATTAGATAGGGAAGATAATGAGAATAGTGGGAGCAGGGGACTTGTAGCTCAGGTTAAGGATTATAAGAGTCATAGGAGAGAGTTGCATAGAAAACATAGGGGAGTGATGCAATGGAGGGGAATGAGAACGGCGGAATGGGCGGCTGGAAAGGTTAAAGGTGTGGGAAGGAAAGTTGGGGGTATTTTCGAACATCAGGAGAAACAGGAACAGGGGGTTGAAACAGAAGTTTGAGGGAATCCAAGTTTGGAAGGCGGTGGACTTCAAAATGTATTTTGTATTGAGGGTCTGTAATCTTACGGCGTTAGGAACAGCGCTCTCTGGACGGGACTTGGAATATCTGGAAAGGTGGGTGTATCTTTGCCCTCCAAAAAATTAATGTGTTGGATATACGTAAGTAAGATAATAGATAACGAAGGCTCTGCTGACCACACCAGCCTAGCATTCCTACCCAAAGACAACCAGCCCGAATTATCACGTTCTAGCCGAGCACATACGACTCATCATTCTTAACGTCTTATTGGTCGACATCTACTCGTGATCAGAATCTCACTCGAAACAATCACCACGTGCACCCCACCGGTTTTACATTCGTGCTTGGAGTCGGGTATAACGTCATCGCTTTTTACACCTCTTTTGAGGGCTGAAATGTCGTCAGCTGAGTTAGTCTGTTTGCGGGGGATTGGGGTGCTTGGGTTTGATGAGGAGGGTTTTTTCTCGTTCGTGTTCTGGAATCTGTTTGTGTTTGTGTTTCGTGGTACGAGATTCCGAGTGCTGTGTTTGGAATTTCCTTGGTTGGTTTAAGACCTTGTGATTTACGGGAAGTGAGAAGTCATACCTATGTTGTATGCTTCGAGTGTGTGATGCAAAAAACCCTCATTCTTTTCTTAGACACGAAACGAGATCTACAACTACTCTCTATCTTTAAATCCCCATTCATCTGGAAAGAGGATGCCGAAAACGGAGAAGATGGAGATGAGATATGATGATGAGAATGGGAGTAGGGAGGGAGAGAGCCTTTTACCGCGATTTGCGGGATTACCGGTTGTGGCGAGGAAGAGGAAAAGAGAATTTGTGGTTAGAGCTAAGGAGATTCTGCCGGGGTTGGTGGTTCTTGGTTTTTTGGGGTGGGTTGGGTTGAGGGTTTGGAGGGGGGAGTTGGTTTGGAGGGGAGAGGGGGATGAGGTTAAGTGAGGGGGTTGCGAGAGGGAGAGATGAGATGTAAGTTGATTCTTGAATGGGGTGTGGAAAATGGACTGTGGTGGGATATATCTGATTTACAGGTTGTAGATTGAAATAGGGAAATCTGCAGGTGGGAACGGCATAGCATGGAGTTTCGGGATTTGGATGGAGAGTCGGGAGGTGAGGTATGGAGTTATGAGATATGAGAGAGAGCATGGTTCCTTAGCGAATAAGCATTATCTGAGTTATATTTAGTTGGGCCTAATGGGGAGTTTGATATATGGAGAATAGCATTTAGCTGGGAGTATTGTTGCATGACCGAAATGAAAATATCTACAGCCTCGAATATTCATTAGATACTATTTACCACCCAGGATAACAGACCTAAATCTTGAGATAAAAAGTTTTATTCGAGATGTTCCATTGGTTTTATATCTGAGAAATGGATGCCTGGATTTTGTGCCTCCGTTAATTTGCTCTACTTTCGCAAATGTCCCCAGCACTCCAAAATATCGTTCCTTAAGCTAAATTCGACATTTACTTTAAAAGGACACAAGGAAGGGTGCGGAATATCAACCCAATTGGGCCTTTTTAAACTAAGAGTGGGAGGAGGTTGGCATTAGAGTGGAATTGTGGAGTTGTGCGAGGCCATGGTTTCGGAGATATATACTGTACCTTCGCCGACGACATGTCCCTAATCCTCGGGGAGAGAAACAAGTTCTAGATCCGAGTATATACACTCTCTTCTAGAGAAAAATAGGGGGCTGATTTTGGCACACGAATTTTAGGACACTCAAAGTCGTTAATGTTCCTTATAAACTCTCGAGCATTTAGGACATTTAAAAAGATCAAAGTTCTAGATTAACTTATATACCGAAGAGATTTTAATATATAATATAGTCTTAGACCTAATGTCCTAAAATTCATATAACGTGGTTTATCAGGACCCTGCGCATATCAGGACCCTGCGCACTTTTCCCTACCCTACCCACTTCAAAATACAATTAAGTAACCACAACACATTAAATACAATTAAGTAACCACAACACATTAA